>JPKZ01001140.1:40973-56179 GCA_000803305.1 Toxocara canis | reverse complement strand
ACCCAGCCCCACTTGTCTCGAATACGGTTATTGGATCGTTTCAGATCAATAATACTATCAACGCTCAACAAGCATTCACTTCGTTCACCTATTTATTACTTTATTGAGCTTATGCCCAACACAGTATAATGCCTATCAGCAACAATACAGCATGATTCGCGAAAATACTTCCTAAGTCGTTACACGAAAATCAATTCTAACAAAAAATATCGTTAAGCTTAACGGACGAGCAGAGTAAGTAAAGGTGAGCTAACGATAGCTAGCTGCTTGTCGGAATATATAAGGAGCGAGAGGACTGGATTTAAAAGGATTGAAGAGAGCGCCGTATGTTGGGTGCTCGAGAATTGATCAGTGAAACTAAATTGTATTCAGCGCTGCACCCGCGTCGATTTAGCCAAAGCATTAGTCGCCATCCCAGCAGCTTCCAATGAAACTTTCGTCCGCAACGCTTACCGGCGGCTGGTGTTCATCGTCCCTCTCACTAACTGTTTGCTACTTTAATTTTGCGTAGGCTATCTATACCTGAGCAGAATGTTGTTTCATTCAGTAAATTTTCAATTTACTATGGTATAGTAAGCACAGCATCACAGTCAGAGTTCACTTGTTACAGATACTCTGCGTAACTCTTGCAGTTGATTGTGAACAGAGGAAAGGGTGGTAGTGGGATGGGCATATATTTATGTGCCATCCGAGTATCTTATCGCTGGCGAAGGTTGTGAGGTTTTTGTGTTTTAAGTACTACCACTGGTAGAGCTTAAATGTGCGTATGTCCACTAATGCGTTAGTTATTGCAAGCCCTTGAATTCAAACTTCATCGACGAGCGAGAGCATCTCAGCTTGTCACGGGAAAGAACTTAATTTGCTTAGAAGACTTAATTTGGTGCCCTCATTGGGTGGGATGGGGCTCAATTCGAAAAGTCGCACTGTCAAATGGGGGAGGGGGAGGAATAAATTTGTGGACAAGGCTGAATGCGAAAGTAGGGAAAGAAAGTAGAGTGGATGGGACTAATTATTGAAAGAAGACAGCGTCGAAGAGAGCTGAATTGAACGAGCTGTGATATTTGTCGTCTGTGTAACATCAAGTTTTGTTATCGGTTTACCACGCTCTAACGTATAATTTTAGCTGGTAAAAAATATACAAGTAAGTTAGTGGAATTGTTATTGCATAAGCAATTACTTTTCAGAATCGTGCCATAAATCCGGCAGAAAGCTAAATGATTTTAGCGATCGAAGCCAAACATAATGAGTGAAGAGTTTTTCTAGACGCTTAATGAAGCTCGCAACATGTATAATTGCATGCGCTCACTACTAGTCAGTAATGGAGATAGATGAAAGGGGAAAAAAATGAATCGTCGACGAGGCCTTTTAATTAGCACTTATACCCTTACAATACTACAACTCGGAGTCGTGTCACATCGGAACATATTGAACGCATACACGACGCTCCGTCGAAGATGAGCGCATAAATTAAATCGCTTTCAAGTGTTCGGTTACTGCTCACCATGAATGTTTCGGTTATCTGCCGTACCGTCCGCAATAACTTCATTTAACTTCAACGAGTGACAAATTAGCGTTACCATTGCGCAGTTCCTACGAGCCAAATCGAAGCGAACAATAGGTAAGACTAATTATAACTGAAAACGTCACTAGTTTAAAAATTGTTTGGAAATAGTAACCATATTATACTGATGTAGGCAATCAGAATTTATCATACTCCAATCTAAAAATGCTGATAACGCAAGATCGAAATTCCAGGCAAAAGCTTGGCTAATATGAGCATGATGGCGATAATGGTACCGCATCACGCTATTCTCACGTTCTTCTGTTTAAGCTTTAAAATGACTTTTTTTTTGCAGTAAGTTTTGCCTTTAGCTTACCCAGTTAGTGCTGCTTCATACGTTTGCTCGAACCGAGCACACTTGTCATAGCACAGTAGCGTGTGTGTGTATTTGTGGTTGCGTGCGAGTTCAATGCTTTGAATTACTGCATAACTAATTAAATACAACTTAGCACCTATGTTAGGTTATTAGAAGAATTAAGTTATTTATAGGATACATTCGAGCAAACGAAGCGTTCATGACAGTCATTTATACCTTAAGTATATTTATATATACACCTATTTATGCATCCCTTTGCATCCCTTTGTTAAATGCGTATATGCATATCTGTACACAACCCGAAACTCCGGAGAGCAAGAATCTCGAGGATTCCTGACGATTAACTCCCGAGGGTACCTTCCGTCCCATAACAAAACGGCGAGTATCTCCTTCCTTCATCAACGTCAGCAGCATTTGTTTTATGCTTAGCTAATTTACTAGTGTAGTTGTAAACCAGTCTAGAGCGCACCGAAGGGAATGCACGCGTCCACGATGAGCATAAATTATTCGAGCATGCGAAGCGGTTCGTCACGTTGGCAAACTGCTCCTTGTAGTACTCTCATGGATCGATTCCGCTTGCAAACCACCCCATTCTAATTGAGCCGCATTCAACTGATTTTTTGTTGTGCTCGTTTTATGGCTGAGATGCACCTCTCGTACGGGCAGTTAGTTCTGCTAGAAATGGTTGACAAATTACGGCTAATAATAGGTGTGTTTACCTGAAACAACCCAATCATATCTTAGCATTAAATTACAATAACCCCTAAATGATTGGCTCTCAGGCTTCCATGGGTTCGCAAAGAAAATACGAGAGGGTGAAAGGGGGGGAAGACAAAATTGATCGTAAGAAAAGAACGATATGGCGCGGAATATGTGCGGTACCACCCAAATAAATCACGCACACCCTATGTATGCGCGTTAGGCGGCAAGCTATTTACAGCACAAACATTTGATGACACTATTGTTCGACCTTTTCTATGGCGGCGGAAATGTCCGGGCAGTAGTTCGAGATAGTTTCATTTCAGATGGCTTTCATCACCAACATCGACTGAGAGCACACTACCCGTGTCATTCAAACTTCCGACAAAATGAGGCTGAATAGCTGATTCGGTTCTCGCTGTTGCTGCGTTAAGCAATCATCTGTTGAACATCCGCAAGCCTTCGGTATCTATGAGGTGGTGGTGATTGCTCTATTTTGCTACAATGAACACCGAAGCGGCTAATTCGGCGACGTCATCTTCGCGTCACAACAACTTATACGCGCCCATCGAGGTACCACTCAAGCAGCCTAAGAAAGAGAATATCTCCTCCCCTCATATTCTCCACTTCCCGCTCCCCCTCTCCCCTCCCGCTTCCGTCCATTCCGGTCTTCAAAAGAAACCTTCTCCAGTGGTCATCGAACCTCTATGAAGAACAAACGTTGAATGATGCGACGGTTGCTAAAAATCATATCTTCTTTAAATTCTTTATATCCTGCGAAATTTGATGAACGATTTTATGTTTGAAAAGAAATAAGCAGAAGATAACATGCGGAATTTTAAATAGCTACCACTGTAACCCAATACTATCTGTTGACGAAAGTAATTACTTGATTAGTGCAAATTAATTGCGGCAGCTAATTAATTGTTTTATCGCAACGCTTCCATTCAGTTAATGCTTGCAAAAAATGCAAAGCATCGGCTAGCACATTTTTATGAGCGTGCGAAATAACAGCAGATAGTTTCACAACGAAACGCTTAATACTTATTTAGGTTAATATTTATTCGTATGCATGATATCTAGGAGGTCGACAATCACTCGTAGGCCTCGCACGAGAGACACAACAACAAGATGAGTGCCATCGATCATTTTATAGATCTCTCTCTCTCCTTCCCTCTTTCTGTCTCTCCTTAAATCACAGTTGAAGATACTCATATGTTGATAGACTAGCGAAATTTTTGCTTGTTTGTTTTCTCGTCTACTGGTAATAACAAGTGAAAAAGTCATATCAGAATGCAACACGATAATTGCGTTGGTAATATCGCCGACCAGAACGACCGGTTTAACAGATTGCCAAAAAATAATAAAACATGCCGAACAGTTAGTTCATATTTTCGCGTAATTCACCCTACACGTTATATAATATCAATCTAAATTAGCATTGGCTGTTTCAGTGGTTTTCGATATGGAGCAATCGAAGAGAGTCCAGCATACATAAACACATGCATGACGTCACTGTAATGCGCCTTGCAAATGCAGTTTTACAAACCATTTCGCTCGTTTTATGTGAGTTGGAAGAATGGTTTTTCATGTTGACAGAGGCACGTTTCAGATCCGATTTTTTATGGCGAAATTTTATTAGCATCTAACGCTTCCAAATCACAATTTCGAAGTTATTCACGTGGAATTTCAAAAATGCAGAAAGTGAAAAATGAGAAATTCCGAAAAAATCAATATCGACAGCTTTACGTTGTATGAGAATGTGGCGCTTGTGAATGAAATATGGTGTTAGCAAAAAAAAACGAAAGATTTCGCAATCGTTTCACAAAATTTTACGAACACTCGTCGCTACTCGAACGTGCCATATTGCTGCTTGCACAGATTAGCCAGTGCGAATAAGTGAGCAAAATGAATACGTTAAGGGGTTAGCGAATAAATTAGAGCAAGTGGCACACGCTGGTCGATATATCTCCAAAGTTGATCGATACCGGCTTCACCTATTTCAGCTTCCGTCTTGCTACACACGCCTCGTTTACTTTCAGTCCACTTGCGTAATTACTCGAGTTAGCACCCTAAGCTGTAATTAATGTTTTACGATACAAAGTTATACTATTTTATGATGTAGCTGTTCATATACAAATGTGCCACTGTATAAGTTAAACTCTTCAGCACAGTATACTTATGCACATATGGGCAGAGGGAGAGAGAAGGAGAGAGAGGGGGAGAGCGTGAGGGAGTTAACGGAAGTTTACATAACGCGTCTTATACAAGAGAAGCCTCTACATCATCTATGCAGACCTTCAATACGAGATGTCCTTTTAACATAACTCATTCTCTTTCCTTTTGCAGCGTCTTATACTTTTGGGGGTCTCTATTCCGCTTGTAATAAGCGAGTCTTTTAGTCTTGGGGTTGATAGTGCGCTTATATTAAACTTGACACCATCGGTCAGTTCAAAGTTCAGTCGAGTGGAGCGGCATAGTTGTTGTTGCCGCCACATTCAATTAAGATTCATGGTGTTTTGCCAGTCTTTGCTCTCTCAGTCGCGCACGCCATCGCTGATGGAAAGAGATACGCAATTCTGACGCCGATAACGCCGAACCAACATGAAGTCATCGTACACTCACTAGTTAAGCGCTGACGTTTTGAAATTTGAGCGCTGCATATAGTGACGTCGTTTAAATGGTTGAGTTATTGCACAACTGTATGAAATTAGTCTTCACTTATCGTTAGCAATTGTACATCATTTTACCGGTACAATTCTTCCACTACATACACCCACACATTCCACCGTCATTCTAAATTCGCATCCAAATCCTTTTATGAATTTTCAGCATTCGTTTCTCACCGATCGTTCACAAATTGTGGCACTGTTGCGTTTCGCGCATGCTAGAGAAAAAGTGTCGACTCCCTTTCATAAACATGCAATTAGCACCATTTCATCTAGCTGCAACGCAATTTGTTCTGCAATTTACTGGTGCTTCTTCGCCGAAATACTCTTTGCAAAATTCAGTTTAAAAAATTTTCTGTTCCTTTCCATTGAAGGAATTTTTTTCCCCTTTAAACATTCCCTATCGAGAGTGGATCGGCCTTCATTAGTACTAAGTAAGCACCAATAGTTAGATGAAGTGCGCCTTTGTGATACATAAAACGTTGCATTGCTCACATGCTCTAATGCGCTTTCGCTGCATGAGCGCACTTATGCGCCGCGTTGTCCTCAACGAGCACTTTGAGTGGAAACGAGGCAAATGCGGGTGGTGACAGTGCTGAAGAGATGAAGAGATCACGACATCGTTTTTTTAACTGTGTTTGATAATGATGTTGTATAGAGGGGGTAGGGGGGAGGGAGGAGTGGAGCATGGACACACGGGAACTGAGCGGTTGTGGGCTTTTCGAGAAATGAGGATAGCATGAGCGATTTCGCCTCCGTTCTTTGTCGTCTTTTCACTAGCACGATATGCAGAAGACTGTCCGTCTCGGGTACCGTCTGGTCCATTCTTCCTACATGCGCCAAATGCTTGTAACCTAATCATGCATGTCAATATCGCGCTAATTAACAAGGTTACGATTATGTGAGTCACGAACCAAATAGGGAAAATTTACGCTGTCTATATTTTATGGCCTAGTCGGATAGTGTCGGATCTTCGCTCATCATCCATAAGGCAACCGAGCAGTACCATAACCATGGTATTGTAATCATGGTATTGAAATACCATAATCGTGGTATTACAACCGTGGTGTTGAAATATTGAAAAAATATTAATACCGTGGTATCGAAACACCATAACCGCGGTATTCTTCCGTAGGCCAAGATTTAATACGGTAATAACTTAATGAACTTCACGAGAATGTGTTATTTTATTGAGGTGGTCTAATGTTGAATTTTCATCAGAAATCCAACGATCCATTTATCAGGTTATTTTTCAGTTTGGTCGCAATGACATTTTCGTTCAAAATGCGTCGCTGAGCAACGTCAAATGTCATATTTTTTCAAAGCAGCGAATAATAAATGTGAGACTACGCATAGTTGTGTGCAGTGTCGACTTTTATGAGCAGCTGCTTTGCGCTTTATGCGCTTTGGCAAATTCACGTTTGTAAAGCGCATTAATGTGAAGTTTTGTCCGTTCTTGCAGATATGTGTCCGCCTTACAGTTTCAACCATAAATAAACTAACGACACCTAGGTTTATTCCAGCAATACCTAGTTCGTTCCAGCAATACCTAGCTACACCTAGGTCTTTCCAGCAATACCTAACTATACATATGTTTGTTCCAGCAATACGACCCGTATGCACTTATATAAGTTACAGTCCGCAGAAGCGTTCATGTCCTTGGCAAGAAATCGCTTTCGGTGACATAGTAACTATATGCTTATGTGCGCTGTGTTATTAGCGACAAAACTCTCGTTTTTACCTAAGCAAGATTGGCGCGTTGTTTCATGTAAGCTTAAATGTGCATAGAATTACCCTTGTTATTGCTGCTCACATTCTTATTTTTTAATTCATTTCGACTCCTACGGCGGAGAGCAGTGCGCTTCTCGAACGTGGATCTTTCTTTGCGATTAGAAAGTATTGGTACGGTCGGAGGTCTTCATCGCTCTAGACGTTTCCAATCGTGTCGAATCGTGCCCTCAGGAAAAGTAAATCACACCTCACACAAATTTTCACTTTGTATACATTGCGTGCTTCTAAGCATACATGAGCTTTAAATGCAAGTGTTCTTGTTTTCCACTTCTAAAAGCGTTACTAATAAATAGGCAGAATATTATTGAATTAATTAAAAGCTTTCATTAGCGAATTTTCTTGATGCTCTCGACCAATGGTGATGCATGACTCTCGACCAGAAATCCGATTATTGGCTCAAAATTCATGTCTGTTTTTTTTTCGTTCGGCTTATTTTTCGAATTTTTTCTTACCAATTTTTTTTTTTAAAGCAAGCCATCGCAAAATTTTTGTGTGCAGTTATCACCGCATGCAATACTGGAAAATGTTGCGTTTCGTGAATTCACTTGCATTCAGCAACTACTCTTCTGCGGTTGACTTTTCGTTAGAATCATTCAACAAGGAGAACCTTTGAGAGGTCGAAGGAGTGATCGGGAGAGACACTGCGAGAGAGAGAGAGAGCACTGCAGCCTCGCAGTCGCACATTCCGCATAATTCGTCTGGTTTGATATGTGCCTTCCATTTCAGCACTCTTCACTTCGAGAAATCAGTGGAAGGGCAAAATTGGTTTATTGGATGAGTGCGTTTGGGCAATTCGTTTAAGCGCTTCAAGCAAAATCGATTTATAAATGTTTTAGGGGAAGAGAGCTGTCAAGAGAGGAGGCGAACCACCGAAAGGCTTATTCTAAATTTTCTAGATCTCCGTCTACGATTATTTTCAAAGCGCTTGTGGGCAGCCAAAAATGAAATATATCCCTTCTCCCTTTTCCTCTCCCCCCCACCCATACCCAGTTTCAATTCCTCTTTACAAATTGGGAAGTACAAGTGATGAAGGTTTCACGGCACATGTTTACGGTCATCGATTGGTCTAGAAAGTGATCCAGTAGTTGATCGATTGATTGATTTGCACTGAAATATGCAAATGAGTTTGATACGAGTTCATTCTTACTGGCTAGCCAGAGTAAGCAAATGCTGACACCAGCATTACAGCAACAGTCCTAAGCGTCGTCGACTCTTTTGGGCATTACTGTGTGCATTCGCTATGTTCGTAGTGAAAATTTAAGTGGTGCTCATTACGGCCGTAACGCTTTCGTTGCACAAGCGCACAGCGTCAGTGAATGGATACGAAGTCGAGAAATTTGTGTGGATGTCGTAGTGGATGAATAATTGTATGCTAAATGGTGTTCAGCTAGAAGATTGAGTGTTTAAAATTCAGCAAGGCATGAAAAAGCGCGCAATGCTCGTTGACCACAGGAAGCTAGCTAATTAGCATTTAAATTTTCATTCATTTATTCAACAAGTCGGCCCCTTCACCCAGCTGGTGGGGCGTGTGAAATCTCGCCAAAATTTTATTTTTATATATGAAGGGGGAGGGGGAGGGGGAGGGAGGTAAACCCCCTCCGGCAGACTCCAGGTTGGTTCCACAGAAATTTTGTACTAAAGAGCATTTTGTCGGATAGCACCTTTCTAGGGCAATTCACAGACACACAGACACACAGATCGACGGACACGCAGACATAAAGATCGACGAACACACAGAGACACAGATCGACGGACACACAGACACACGGATCGACGGACACGCAGACAAAAAGATTGACGAACACACAGGCACACAGATCGACGGACACACAGAGACACAGATCGACGAACACACAGACACGCGGATGGACGGACACGCAGACACAAAGATCGACGAACACACAGGCACACAGATCGACGGACACACAAGCACACAGATGACGGACGCACAGACGCACAGATCGACGAACACACAGAGACACAGATCGACGGACACACAGACACACGGATGGACGGACACGCAGACACAAAGATCGACGAACACACAGAGACACAGATCGACGGACACACAGACACACGGATCGACGGACACACAGGCACACAGATCGACGGACACACAGGCACACAGATCGACGGACACACAGGCACACAGATCGATTAACACACAGATGCATTGATCGACGAACACACTGGCACACAGATCGGACGCACAGACGCACAGATCGACGAACACACAGAGACACAGATCGACGGACACACAGACACACGGATGGGCGGACACGCAGACACAAAGATCGACGAACACACAGGCACACAGATCGACGGACACACAGGCACACAGATGACGGACACACAGAAACACAGGTCGACGGGAATACAAATGCAAGAAGTTAATTTTCAATGGCCCAAAATCATCATTTTAGCGAAGGAAAAAGACTCAGATTCTCATAGCGTCAGGTGAAGGAAATTCGGCAAAATTTTCAGATTTTCAAGTCATATGTTGGCTAGGCGTTCGACCGGTCGAAGTTACGTCGAATGGTCTTTAATGTTATTTTCAAGCTGGGGATAGAGGGAACAATTGGAAGGGGGGGGGGGGCTGGACAATTGTGAAAGAGAAAAAAAGTGGAAGGGGGGGGGGGGCTGGACAATTGTTAGGCGAAAGGGTCGAACCGAACTAAGCCGCAGTGGCAAAAAAATCGGAGTTGAGCTATTTCGGAATTCTCTATAGGGAAAATTACTCTGGCGTCCATTCCTCGCCCAGTTAAGCTTCACTCATGGTCAGTAAGTCTCACAACAATAGCGCTTTTCAAAAACTTAACCAGTGAGCTAAAAGCGATAAACTATAAAGCGCTATAGCAACTATAAGTCTTCAGAAAGCTATTGGGCCCGGGGTTCATACTTCGGGAAATATGGTAATTGCTGGCGGGTAAACAACATAATTTTCTTAGCGAGCCTCTGACTACAGCTCACTAAAAAAGTCGATGTTGAAGCGCTCGCAAATCAAGTGATCTTATGCGTTGACCCCATGCACTGATCTCATGCATTGACCCTTCACATTGATCGATTGGCTAACAACTATCGGAAGCGTATAGTAGAAGATCACAACGCACTCTACATCAATAGTATCTCTCCAGACAAAAAATTGGCGGTAATTACGGTACATCGTATTTTATTGGTTTAAAAATTTGGCAGGAATTACGGTGTGTTTCTGTTTTGAGACGCAGTCATCGAGCGATCGAATGCATTGTCATTTTGTCTTCGTAGGGGTGCGTGTGTATTTCTTTGTTGTTGTTTTGCGGTTTGTGCGACGTGAAAATCACCGGGTTGGAAGTGCGTTGGGTTGTGAAATCGGGCAGGTGTTTAGATGCCCACATTTAAGTTCTGAAGGAGCAGGGGGAGAAATGATAAGATTGCCTTTTGGAAATAATAATAGGCGTCAAAGTAAACGAAGAAAGCTTTAAAAACATGTGGCGCTGTGGTGCATATTCGCATCAGCAAGTGAGTGAGGCAGGAGGTGGATTATGATCAGGGTGATTGCGTTCGGTTTTTTTTCGTTTGTTTGAAGAAGAATATGCAGTTTTTAAAAAAGCTAAAAGATGCTCCACCTCAAATGATTATTGCGATCCCTCGGCCACTGTCCTCCCTGCTTCAGTTTCGAAAAGTCGCTTCAAAAAACTTTTCCCACTTCTTTGTTTTTCCATACGAACTCTTACTGCATGAGGAATTCCATTCTGAGCTTTTATCGCTTCATATTTCTTCCAGTTGTTTGTCTTTTAAAGTTTTTTTGTCTTCCCTTAAATTAATGAGTGTAGTGAACATATGGCGAGTACCGTATCTCGTGTTTAGGAAAGTGAGTAATAAGTCAGATCGAGTACCTTGAACAAATCGAGTACCTTGAACGAATAAGTAAGTGAGCGTAAGTAAGGCGCGGGTAGCGGACATGGATGATGGTGAGTACGCAAAGTGGAACGCATGTTTGTTGAGGCTCTATTGATCAACTAGCACACAAGCCCGGAGCGGCACGCACCAGGCTGGCTCATTCCCGCGTTAAGCGTTCATTCCCACTTCCGACTATTATCTACGTCTGTGGGTTGCAATCACCACCATGTCATTCGCTTCTTTCTCTAATGAAGGCATTTTTTGCGCTATGAATTTTTCGATGTCGTCCGACAAATGCGCCACGATACGGTTGCGTTGCGTGGCGTGTTTGCGCCACGGATATTTTGTCGCGTTGAGTGATAGTTGCGCTAGTGTGGTAGAGCGTGGAGCGTACTCAGCTTGTTGATATTATCGAAGCCGAACGAAGAATTGGCTCTCGTTTTCACATCGCCTAATGAATATGGCGCTTTGTGTGCTGTTGCTTCATCTGCTGCATTCAATCGATTGTGCAAACGTCATTCAATATCAATTAATTCACTGGCACTCCCAAGCAGACTCCGGGAGTCGGCTTTTGGTATTGAGGCAGACTCGATTATGTAGGACTTATTTTTTTCGGAGTATAATTGAGGAGCCGACTGTTGTCTTCGAAAGCCGTTAGAGGAAATGTTCAAAGCCGTTTAGGCCGACCGAATACGAAGTCATCCCGTTTCCCTGTCGCTATTCACTGCTCGCTAAACTATCTCAGCAAGGCAGACGGCTGCAAACAGGAAAATAAATAAATAATTGAATTTTTGAGGGCAAAGAGTGCGATAGAAATTTTGAACTCTGAAGTTAAGCGTCAAGAGTGCTATGAATGACCGACCGCGTTTGTTTCGGCTTTTAAAAGTCACTCGTAATTTTCGGAAGTGTTATTTCTTTTTACGAAACTTTATTTAACGGTTTTACTAATACAACTGAAAGGACATGATAGCCATTGCGTGTTCAGATGAGCGGAATTGAGCTGCTGAGCGGAAAAATGCTTTCTACTGGAAACGAATTTTTAAAAGGAAATTTTCGACATAAAAGTACGAAAAAATATATTTTTTTGATTTTTCTCACGAAACTCCGGGAATTCTCCCTGTACAGGAGCTGCACTAATTTGGGGCGTATTACGAGCAACATTCGCTCCATAATGCCCTCGTCGTTCGAAGTTTCTCTGCGCCATTGCTAATAAAAAAACAGTTATAGATTAAGGTGCGATCTCTTAGAATGTAGCAAAATTGCAACGGTATGGATTTTGGAGGAAGCATGCTACTGTCACATTTTTGCAGCACTATCAGTTCCCTAGGCAGCAGTAGCAACGAATGTGGAGGCCGGCCTCTGTGTAGCATGCCACCCTTGTCGTTTACCTCGTTGGGAGATACACTCCGTACTTGTTGATTGTGTACGAGAGATCTTGACAAATTTAAGATGTTTTTAACGGCAAGGTCATGTTGACAGATTTGACAATCTTGACAAATTTAAGAAATGTGTAAACGCTGTTTTTTTCAGCTCCTTAGAAGATTTCGCGGCTTTGGCGCTAACGATTACCTCCAAAACAGATTATACGTTTTGATGTTTCGCGACTATACCCCACTCGAGGCTTCCGGCATAATAATCCTCCTCATAGTTTACAGCGTTTCAAGGCCGTTGCTAACATTAAGCGAACAGTAGTAGTCAGAAGGATGTTTAAAGGATAGTCAAATCACGGTGGTTAAATATTGCGGCTAAGGAAGCAACGGTAAAATGCATATTTGAAATATAGAAACTACATATGGCCAGCCGCATTCCCACCGGTTTGGGCCGTTGTGCGCTGGTCGTGCAAAATGAGAATTTTGCGTGTTCTGCTGAGACCAGGTGGTGGGTTGGCGTATCTTCTCTCCCCACCCATCTCTCTCCTCCACCATGCATTCACCGTCCACCCTCCCCCCGAAGGGGAGAGGAGTTGACTTTGTGTATGCCGATCAGTCGTTTTAGGAGATTGTACAGAGTATTGGTGAAACTAAACGAACAGTTGTTACTAACCGTTTGCTGCTCCATTCAGTTCGAACAGTTAGGCAAACGAGAAATAATTCTTTATTGATTCCCAATTTCGACAAGGGTGTTTTTTTGGTGATTTAATGGTTTCCGTATGAGTGGTTCAATTACTCGGCTGAATGCATCAGACATTCAAAAGAGAACGAAAATGCTTTGTTTGCGTTCACGACCGCCTTTATGGCCAACGTCTCTTTTCTGTAATGTAGAGTGAACTTCAAAATTCTCTAGTTGTTGCGACTTAATTTTCTAGTCATCTGTTTGCAGCTTATGAGGTTGGTTACTGTGTTGTGCGAAAGCGCTTATGTTCACCTCTACTATTGGCGCGTTCTTTTCCCAATCACCTTCTAAACAAATCGTTCGATTTTCTATCGAAATTCGCACATTAAAAAAAAAAAATCTATTTGCGAAAGATAAGTGAGCGAACCTGTTAAAAACTTTGATCGGTGTTTGAAGCTTGGAGTCAAGTATGACTTTGCTAGTGAACATAGTGTTCATTGACCTAGTGGTCGTATAAGTGTTGACTTGTAGGCGTTATTGATTGTTTGTTGATGAAGTATATTGGAGCTGTGTGTAATTGGCTGCTGCTTTTTGCTCCATATGACAGCTTTATTAAGAGCTTGTTGCCTTATCTATGTGAATGGCTTGTGCGAGATCTACATAATGTTTTACATGACCTTTCAACATTTCTGCGATATTGGGGCTGAAACACTTGAAATATGTATGCATAATTTTGGGAGCCATTCTACAGGTGTTTTGTTTGCGTAAGAAAGCAGGAAAGCTAAGTAATGGAAAACGCTGTGAAAAATTTAACTGAAAAAAAAGAACGATGAAATTATGGTTTCTTTGTTTTTCCTTACACTTTCTATTTTACATATTTTAGAGTGCTTTCCATTTTTCATACTTTAACTTCCTAATTTTCTTGTTAAACAAAATTTTAAGCGCATTTTCTGCCACTTTCATGCTTCAGTTTGCAATTGTTCCAGCCTTCGATGCTCATTAATTGCCGAAATGTCGGGCAGAAGTTTTAATAAGTCTCCAGCAACCAATTAGCATCGATAAAACAATGGATCTATTGAATTGCCGAAATTCGCCGCCTTGTCCATAAAGCAAAAGAACTTTGGAACGAACCTGCGTTAGCTATTCTTATGTAAGGATGGCTAAGTTAAGTGCTCAGCAGAGCGAGAGAGCTTCGAAATTTGTTATTAAAATCGTTACCTAAAAGAGTATGGAAACTAGCTGAAGTCATAGATGTAGGCAATAGTTCTTTTGTGAGTAGCAGAATATGTGCTAGAGAAGACTGTTCTTTCAGTGATTCACGTAAGCGTTCAGTTTCCGAATTTCCCCTCTCCATTTTTACGCTCGCAACCATAGTAATTTTGCATGAAATAGTAATGCGCTGAGCTGACTTGAGCCCAGTTGGTTGTGTTTTTATGCGTTTATCATGCGCTTGACCGGAGTCCATCGCCTAAGATTCTTCATTCGCTCGCGTTTTTTTTCCACATCCATCCTCACCTTCCTCGCTCCTTTTTCCTATCCCGAATGTTTTGCTGTTTGCGTCCACCGAAACGCTGGCTACCTTCCGAATGATTACTTAAATCGTCGATAGCGAGCTGCACTAAATTTGGCTTTATTTGTTTCGTTGAGTTTGAAACCGACTCAGATTTGATAAACGAAATGAGAATAAGGGATGAAGACATCGTTGTTTTCGTAGTTGAACTTAGATCCATAAAAATAGTTACTGTGCATGAATGTAGTTGAAAGGGAGCAGGGGAGGGCAGGGAGAACGTTTATTACGAAAAATTTCTCTCTTAAAGATACTGAGCGCTGGGTTAACTTACATATGTGTGATGAGCTTCGTCGGTAAACGAGCGTCATTCGAGCATGTGTGTTAATTAGCATTCCTTAGTTTTGTGTGCATTCACAAACGCGTTAAATATTCAGCATCCGCTTTTTACATGTCTGCCAAACTTTCTAAAGATATACATTGCTAAAGCCGAACTGCTGCTTAGCGAAGATGAGTATGGAATATAACGATGCAAGTTCTTTTCGTCCGCTTGCAAGTGCATATCGCCCATTTGAATAGCTACTGGTTGGACTTACCTAAACAGTCGGAATGTTCGTAGCCGATCGGCCATATTTCCATTATTAATGTACCAAGGAATCTCAGTGGTAGCCCTCCTTGTCTATATATACCACCCCTTATCTCAAACGTAGGCTTTCGTAAGCGCCGAAATTT
>JPKZ01001140.1:8496-31276 GCA_000803305.1 Toxocara canis | reverse complement strand
GGAGGGAGAGAAAAGAAACTGAGAAAAGGGATTTAGCGGTCGTTGTATAGGGGTGAGGGGAAGAATAATAAGAAATCGAGACAGGGATTTAGAGATCACTGTATAGGCGGGGGAAGGGGAGGAAAGAACAAGAAATTGGAGCAGGGGATTTAGGGATCGTTGTATAGGAAAGGGGGAAGGACAAGATATTGGAACAGGGATTTATAGATTACTGTGAAGGTGAAGGGGGAACGGGGAAGCAAGAAATTGCAGCAGGGGATTTAGGGCTCATTGTATATGTGGAGGAAGCAAAAGAAATAAAAGCAGTCGATTTAGAACTGAGTGTGTACGTTGAAAGAACAGCATTGGATGGCTTATGCATAAAAGATGGCCCATCTGTTTCTATTATGGGAAACGAGATAGAACAAACATAGATCTGTTCATTTGATTCCGGCATTTATTCGCATGAAAAGTGCATCAGCTAAATCTTAGCCGTTGTTTCCTAGCTGAATCGCCAGCTCTGTACTACTGGGCTGCATATAGCTAAAACTGTCATTATCGAGCCACTTTTTTTGTGGCCTATTTCGACTGTAATGGAAGGGACAGAGTGGCGGGAGAGGGAGAGAGGGAGGGGATAGGGAACATTAGGCGAATAAGGAGGAAGTGGGGACATGTTACATGATATTTTCAATCAGAAGTTACGTAATTCTATTCGATTTCTGTTCGCGACACTTGGGAATTCCATGGCGAGAAGGAATGGAGGGAGTGATTGGTCTAATTTTATTCGACTCATTTCTTCTTTTTTTCTTTTTCTTTTTTTCATTCAGCAGTCAAAAGTTTCTTCTTTTTTATCCCACCATCGTTCGCTTCATTTGTTGGGTTGATTTCCGTAGGAGGTGCTTTTACAATAAGATTCTCATCTTTATTTATTTTTCTTTTTTCCCATCGTGTTTCTGAGACGCACTTTTAAACTTAAAAAGCTTGGTGTTTTCCTTATGTTCTGGAATTTTCGGAGTGACCGTAAGTCGACATTCGGATGGGTTGCGTTTCGGGCGAAGAACTTTGATGAGCTTTTTAAAGGAGAGAGCGAGAGAATAAAGGAGTTCGTCATTATTAACAGCTCTTGTGTGGCTGCTGATGAAGCGAAGGTATAGCGATGGGCGCAAGTTAATAATTAAAGACACACTGCTGCATATCAGATATGGATAGTACTCGTTTTGAGCGTTCAGATTCCGCATTCTAGACAGTCGCACGATGACAGTACAAAGAGGGGCTTCTAAACATCGACAGATTTTTTCCCTCTCCTCCTCCCCCATCCTCCCCTTTGCTGTCCTCCCGATGATGAACTATACGTAAGAAAGTGGAGACGGGTTCTTCGTTGAGGATTCTCTGCGAATGACCCACTGAGGTTTAATCAGCCTCATCCCTTGTTGTCGTGCGCGTGGCGTCTTTCTTTCACATTTTTTGGCTTATTTGTTGGGAGCGCCAGTTGCGTTTTAGATGTCATTTTCGCTTAGTTGCATTGGGGAGACGGTGATGGAAAACAATTTCAGAGCCACTCAAATCCTTTTACGAGAACCTTTAGGCTAATCGCTATTTGAAAAAGTCGATTGCATCTCATTAGGGGTATAAGACAGAGAGGGCTCGAACTGCAACCCCGCAGTACTTGTGGGGTTTCGTTTTTCGGAGCTACTTCCTTTCGCTTGCAAAGGGCGAGGAGTGGCTGGGCGAGGGGAGTGACTGCATTTCTTTGTTTTTATTAAATCCACTGGAACCTGTCTGCACCTGGTCTGTTCATTTCTTATCAAGACAAATTTTTTTAAAGGAAGAGTTGATGAAGCTTAATGGAGTTCACGTTTTTCAATTGTGATCGTGGAAATTCACGTTTGAAGCTATGGCGTCATGCCATTATTTCGTTTATACTTTGCTGACAGCGAACGTTTTCATAAATTTGTGCTGAAGTGCTTTGTTGTCGTAATTAACATATGCTGTATCACCTCGAGTAAAGAACCATGACCTTTTGTTTTCTCCAACGTCCAAAAAATTTTCTTTAAAATTCGTAAGAGGTGTGCTCACTTTTCGATCTAACCAAGATGTGCTTAATTTTAAGAGGCGGCTGATCCCTCATTAGATTGGCTTTTCCTTGATTAAGACTCAGCGCGATATCATTCGGTCGCTGCTCGTAGTATCAGTGTGGTATATTTTTGATTCATCTCATGAAGCCGACGAGACGTTACGCTCAAAGAAATGATCTTTTTCAGTAGAAGCGGTGCGAAATGTTTGTTGCGGCAATTAACATCGAATCAGCGTCACTCAAAATGCCTCGTCTGTAAAAATGCAGTTAGCACTATTAGACGTCGTTCATTTGTGACAGCTTCGCATATTTGCCGGTGATTTGTATGCGACGTACACCTTTCATTTTACATTACTCCTAAATATTGTTGTATCAAAACTGGGCGGAGGATAATTGTATGTGTAAAGAACCGTTGTAACGTCAAGCGTCATTGTGACACCTGTGTAAGGCCATGCCTTTAAAATATTTGAGTGCATGTGACAGCGTTTGCACATGCACGATCGTGAAGCGAAGCTTAATCCAGCGGAAACAATTCTTAAAACTTATCTTTTTTCCAACATAGTTTACGGCTCGTTTCAAAATTCGTAGCGCATTGCATTGCATGCAGAGAGAGAACGTTCAATATGCGTCCAGGGACAATTACTGATGCCTATAATATGGCACTTCCTGTATCTGCTTGACGATTATTTTGATTGTTTCTGATTACGATTTTTCACAGAAAATAAACGATTACTTTCAGTGCTATCCTTTGTGGGATGCAAGAGGAGCGGCCAATAATTCTTCTGATCTGCTTTAGGCTGTGAACTATCAGATTTGCTAATAGCGCCGCTTGTTGGCTGCTCCTGTTACATCTATGGGATGGACGACCATTGTCCCTTTCCCCTTTTGTTGAACGTCTGGTCAAGCACACCACCCTTTCGGATTTGAACTAGACATTGTTGAACGTTACATCCGCTCATTCCTCACTGATTCTTTTCCTTTTTCGTTCCTCGTTGTCCACTTATAATTAGTGTCGTATGTATTATTTACTAGCTTGTTACTTACTTCTTTTTTAAATTTATTATCTACTTAGTTAGTTTATTGTTTGCATATTTTTTAAATTTGTTTCTTTATTTGCTTAACTTATTTATTTATTTATTCATTTGTTTATTTAAATCCATATATATAAATTTACCACTGCATTAGAGTTTTATGTTTAAAGCCATCCATTTAGATGCGGCCCACACCACAATTCATACTGTGGCTGACCTCTGACACTAGAAAGCGTCACGGAGCAGCCGGGAGTCGAACCCGGCTCTTTCACATATCGTACGAGGGCTCCATCCGCTAAACTACTACTGCGGATGCGTGATGTTTTCCACTGTCAGTGGTCAGACGGAGTATTTAAACTTATTTATTTACTTGTTATTTGTTTGTTTTGCCGATGTAAAGAAAAGTGATTTACATTTTAGTGCATTTTTACTCATGTTTCACTGTTCTTGGGTGCTGTGTAGGTGTGTGGACTATGCTTTTACGCATTATCACCAGTTTCTGCAGTTATGTAAGGGTTTCCATGCAATAACTAATACTAGTATTTCATGGCAATAAATGTGTTTTAAAATAGCGAATATTTCAGAATGAAATGGAGAAGTACCCAGCGACAAGTTCATGCATAGAAGTGGTTATTGATTTCACACGTCCTGATGGCCAGAGAACGAGGCCTTTATTGGTTGACGGAAAGAGGCTCTATGTGGATGAGCACTACATATCGGTCTGGTCACCAGTGCTCAGGTATTCCCTTAGTCCGATGGTAATTTTGCGAACAAGTGATCTGCAAAGACACCGTTCCATGACCGAATAATTCTCCAATTTATCTAAATTTCATCGCAGTCGATGTGCTCGTGACGAGATGCATGCTTTCATCTCAGCATCGAGAGGAATCGCTCACAGTTGCATCCCAACTGAAACGCTTCCCGGCAGAATTTCCTGTTTCTGCGTTTCGTATGCTTGCAGTAGCATGTTTATTTACTTAAATAGGAGTTCTGCTTGTAAGCAGAACGTTAGTGTCCTTGCGTGACCAGCTTCACTCATCATCAGGATGAGGGGTGCGGCGTTGGATTCTGGGAAATGTTTTGTTTCTTTCCAACCCCGCCGCAAATGGCCTGGTCTTTCCGCCGGCATGATTGCGTTGCATCCCGATCGAAATACATTTCTTATATTAAAGAAACTTCCATTTGGACCCATAGGATGCTGTCTATTCTGATAGGAACTATAGGATACTGTTCCCAATGGGGGCACCCATTGCATGCGGTCCTGATTCTGGCCTTTCCGATGTTTCAGGGATGGAATGGCCCCTCACGCGTATTGGCGTGAGTCACTGGTGCGGAGTGGGAAGAGATTCAGTGAGAATCCTGCTATCCTCCTCATCTGGTGGTTCTGATTGGGGAAGATATTTTTAAATGTTTATTCAGACTCTTCCAAATACTTTTTCTAATTAGGGGGTCAAAAATGATTTTGGCTTAGTGTTATTTCCTTCGATTGTCCCGTAGATGATTGCTTCGCTGGCAGAAAACCACCCGAGCCATTCGGAAGTTTAGGCGATTTCGTTTATACTTTGCTGACAGCGAACGTTTTCATAAATTTGTGCTGAAGTGCTTTGTTGTCGTAATTAACATATGCTGTATCACCTCGAGTAAAGAACCATGACCTTTTGTTTTCTCCAACGTCCAAAAAATTTTCTTTAAAATTCGTAAGAGGTGTGCTCACTTTTCGCTCTAACCAAGATGTGCTTAATTTTAAGAGGCGGCTGATCCCTCATTAGATTGGCTTTTCCTTGATTAAGACTCAGCGCGATATCATTCGGTCGCTGCTCGTAGTATCAGTGTGGTATATTTTTGATTCATCTCATGAAGCCGACGAGACGTTACGCTCAAAGAAATGATCTTTTTCAGTAGAAGCGGTGCGAAATGTTTGTTGCGGCAATTAACATCGAATCAGCGTCACTCAAAATGCCTCGTCTGTAAAAATGCAGTTAGCACTATTAGACGTCGTTCATTTGTGACAGCTTCGCATATTTGCCGGTGATTTGTATGCGACGTACACCTTTCATTTTACATTACTCCTAAATATTGTTGTATCAAAACTGGGCGGAGGATAATTGTATGTGTAAAGAACCGTTGTAACGTCAAGCGTCATTGTGACACCTGTGTAAGGCCATGCCTTTAAAATATTTGAGTGCATGTGACAGCGTTTGCACATGCACGATCGTGAAGCGAAGCTTAATCCAGCGGAAACAATTCTTAAAACTTATCTTTTTTCCAACATAGTTTACGGCTCGTTTCAAAATTCGTAGCGCATTGCATTGCATGCAGAGAGAGAACGTTCAATATGCGTCCAGGGACAATTACTGATGCCTATAATATGGCACTTCCTGTATCTGCTTGACGATTATTTTGATTGTTTCTGATTACGATTTTTCACAGAAAATAAACGATTACTTTCAGTGCTATCCTTTGTGGGATGCAAGAGGAGCGGCCAATAATTCTTCTGATCTGCTTTAGGCTGTGAACTATCAGATTTGCTAATAGCGCCGCTTGTTGGCTGCTCCTGTTACATCTATGGGATGGACGACCATTGTCCCTTTCCCCTTTTGTTGAACGTCTGGTCAAGCACACCACCCTTTCGGATTTGAACTAGACATTGTTGAACGTTACATCCGCTCATTCCTCACTGATTCTTTTCCTTTTTCGTTCCTCGTTGTCCACTTATAATTAGTGTCGTATGTATTATTTACTAGCTTGTTACTTACTTCTTTTTTAAATTTATTATCTACTTAGTTAGTTTATTGTTTGCATATTTTTTAAATTTGTTTCTTTATTTGCTTAACTTATTTATTTATTTATTCATTTGTTTATTTAAATCCATATATATAAATTTACCACTGCATTAGAGTTTTATGTTTAAAGCCATCCATTTAGATGCGGCCCACACCACAATTCATACTGTGGCTGACCTCTGACACTAGAAAGCGTCACGGAGCAGCCGGGAGTCGAACCCGGCTCTTTCACATATCGTACGAGGGCTCCATCCGCTAAACTACTACTGCGGATGCGTGATGTTTTCCACTGTCAGTGGTCAGACGGAGTATTTAAACTTATTTATTTACTTGTTATTTGTTTGTTTTGCCGATGTAAAGAAAAGTGATTTACATTTTAGTGCATTTTTACTCATGTTTCACTGTTCTTGGGTGCTGTGTAGGTGTGTGGACTATGCTTTTACGCATTATCACCAGTTTCTGCAGTTATGTAAGGGTTTCCATGCAATAACTAATACTAGTATTTCATGGCAATAAATGTGTTTTAAAATAGCGAATATTTCAGAATGAAATGGAGAAGTACCCAGCGACAAGTTCATGCATAGAAGTGGTTATTGATTTCACACGTCCTGATGGCCAGAGAACAAGGCCTTTGTTGGTTGACGGAAAGAGGCTCTATGTGGATGAGCACTACATATCGGTCTGGTCACCAGTGCTCAGGTATTCCCTTAGTCCGATGGTAATTTTGCGAACAAGTAATATGCAAAGACACCGTTCCATGACCGAATAATTCTCCAATTTATCTAAATTTCATCGCAGTCGATGTGCTCGTGACGAGATGCATGCTTTCATCTCAGCATCGAGAGGAATCGCTCACAGTTGCATCCCAACTGAAACGCTTCCCGGCAGAATTTCCTGTTTCTGCGTTTCGTATGCTTGCAGTAGCATGTTTATTTACTTAAATAGGAGTTCTGCTTGTAAGCAGAACGTTAGTGTCCTTGCGTGACCAGCTTCACTCATCATCAGGATGAGGGGTGCGGCGTTGGATTCTGGGAAATGTTTTGTTTCTTTCCAACCCCGCCGCAAATGGCCTGGTCTTTCCGCCGGCATGATTGCGTTGCATCCCGATCGAAATACATTTCTTATATTAAAGAAACTTCCATTTGGACCCATAGGATGCTGTCTATTCTGATAGGAACTATAGGATACTGTTCCCAATGGGGGCACCCATTGCATGCGGTCCTGATTCTGGCCTTTCCGATGTTTCAGGGATGGAATGGCCCCTCACGCGTATTGGCGTGAGTCACTGGTGCGGAGTGGGAAGAGATTCAGTGAGAATCCTGCTATCCTCCTCATCTGGTGGTTCTGATTGGGGAAGATATTTTTAAATGTTTATTCAGACTCTTCCAAATACTTTTTCTAATTAGGGGGTCAAAAATGATTTTGGCTTAATGTTATTTCCTTCGATTGTCCCGTAGATGATTGCTTCGCTGGCAGAAAACCACCCGAGCCATTCGGAAGTTTAGGCGGGGTGTGGGGGTAGGGGGAGAGATGGGGAGGGGAGAGGGAACTATGGAGAGAATGAAAGAAAGTGGAAGACTCATAGTGTATATAAAAATGGTGTTAGAAAAGGCAAAGGTAAGAGAGCAGTGTCGAATAAAAGGAAAAAAAATGAATGTGGCAAGATCTGCAGCTGGAAGTTGAGGTTGCCCGAAGTTGAGATTTGGTGAGGTCATATATGTTAGCCAAGAAGGTGGCTTCCACAGAGATATGTCAAACATTATTAGTTATATTTCGAAACATATGGAAGCATCAAAAGCACGAGGAAGAGAGGAAGAGGGGGGGTGGGGGGGGGGGGGTAGTAGTAGCAGTAGGACGGCTATATTTGTAGGTGATGTTGAATAAGTCTGCATACTTCAATGGAAATCCCTTGAATGGTAGGTTGATCCAGAATTTGCTGCCAGCTGAATGCACAGTCGCTAACGAAATAGGCTGCTGCAGTGGTCTTAGTAAGTGTCGTAAATAGTAGAAACTTTATGGCAAGTGAATCGGGCAGTTGCTTACTTCTTCAAAAATGTGACTGGAAATGTTAGATGGCTGCTGCTTTCTGATAAACCGAAATTACATCTCGCACACCTCTGGCTCTGTCTTCCACCCTCTCTTTGCCGCCTCATCTCACCCACCGTAAGCTTTTCTGGTAGCTGAGTGTGGAAGGAAGATCTTTATTTGGCTTCGTTTCGGGATGAGGTCATAGCTGCTTCAGAAAAAGGAAAAAGTGGTGTGAAGAAAGGAAGGGAAAAAGTCGAAGAAAAGACGGAAATAAGTTCGCAGAACCAGAGCCGTTGAAATTGGGGGTCACAAACCACCCCCAGAAAACGGGATGGGGAAAGCTAATATATGCCGCTGCTACACCAGCCTAATACAATGCAGAAATGTTTCGCATTTGCTACGCTTTGTCCCGCAGACCACGCCAGTACATGACCAAATTCAAATTTCTACATTCAGCAATAGCCTACGTCATCTCGTCACGTACCCGCGTCGTCTCAACTTCCCCGGCCTTCTCCTACATCGTCATCTCGTCATCTATCCGCGCCGCTACATTTGGCGCCCGAGGTGAGGTGCCAAACCTCATTCTGCGATGTCGGGTCCTATTCGACGATTATTGGCCCCTACAAAGGCCAAATTATTCCAGTATTTGTCGACTGTACCACACTACAGCGAGCTTCCAGATGATGTTGAATCTCTTCGTGAACTCAGAAAGGAGCTCAAACACCACATCAACCGGATTTTGAGACTGACTAACCTTATCGGCAAGAGTAATGAAGAATGGACGCAACTGATTCAACTTACAGTCCCGGCCCGTGCGAAGGAAGAAGAGGAACTACATGAAGGGATGACCAAAGGTGCAGAAAATTTCCTGGAGGTCTGAATTCATCAAGATAAAATCGAAGAAATCCAAGAAAATCTCGATGAAGTCGGTTAACAGCTACGGGATCACAACGCAACGCCAAACGACGACACTGACGAGGAAGCCCATCCAAATGACGACACTCGACATACGCTACGATTCGACACCACGAATATTACGACCGACACTCAAGAAAACAGTACAACGGCTCCGCCAACAATATCTCGACTTCGTTTATCGATACAACAACTACCGAATTACACAGGTGATCCATTACATTTTGATGAGTTTTGGGATTTCTTTCGCGACGCCGTTCACAGACAAAATATACCCCCGGTTTAAAAGTATCATCATTTACTGGGATGTTTAAAAGGGCATGCTCACGCCGCCATCGAAGGTTTATCGGTTACTTTCGCAAATTACCCAAAAGCAGTCTACATAATTAAGCGTCGCTTTGGAAATCCAAATACCATAAAACTTGCCTCGTATAATCAACTTCGAAAGGTCCCTGTATGCACCATGCGCACTAAGGATTTGCGTAATATACTGGAAGCGGTTGAAAAATGTTGTCACCAACTAAAGGCCCCTAGGGGAAATTACAAATCAAACAAGTATTGTTCTCATCATCCAAGAATGTCATAGAACTAGGCCGAGAAAAAACGGATGACGAGATCTGGCAAACTGACGAATTACTCAAAGCACTTAATAGAATAGTCAGCATCAGAGAAGAAGCACAAGATATAATCCAAAATGCACCAGCAGATAGTAAAATTGAAGACCGTCGTAAATCATCTTCACCAACTCGAAATGAAACTTTTTCCGTTTTTCAAAGACATCGAGAAACAAAGAATCGTGAACTCCATCCCTGCGCCTTTTGCCTAGCTCCGCATCTCAGTGAAGCATGTCTTGTTTACCGAACAATTTCGACAAGAAAGTTGCTTATTACTTAAGGACATGAACAGCAAGCCCCTAGGTGCACTGACCATAACAACTGAAAAAAAATTGCCTTACGCTGTAAAAAAAAGAGCCTATATTTGCTTTCTATCGGCATAACAGCTTACGCTGGTTTGCAAGTGAGGGACGTTGAAACAGGAAATTAAATCTTTTCTGAACAAGAATCAAGTAAAGATAATCGATGGTTAACTACGATATCAAGACTTTTTTCTGCCGGTATGAAGTCCTTTGAAAAAACACCATCAAAAGCTGTTTCTGACCAAGGTAAGGACTTGCAAGGATTCGGAACAAAGAAGGTCAGAATGCTTACTGTACCTCCCTATACCCTTTATGCTTTGCGTGTGGTCTATCGGACAAGCTTCAACCTCAAAGACGCGTCCAAGCTGTTGGCATTGAAGTCGCAAATCGGATCGTTTTACGGGATAGTGCAATCCGAGGCTGTCCAACCGGATTACCCTATCGAATTTCAAACTCTAATGTCCCAACGGTCGTACATTGGCATCCAAATAATAAACGCAGCTCTCGTTTCCGCATTGAAAGCAGCCGCTGATTCTTATACTACAGAATATTCTAAAGCAGTCCTAAACTTCTGCTTCGTACTGCATTCGAAATGGAACGGCTTTGCCGCAATAAGCCGACTTCTAGTCATCAGCAAAAATGAGGACAGACAACCCCAGTTTTTCATCGATACGGCTCGATATGCGGCGACTGACTCGAAGTTGGATCAACTGGAAAAGTTTTTTGGTCGACACATGAGAATTGAAAACCCATCTAAATATGCTCCATGGAGCCGAGCGCTTGCGAACCATTACGAAATGGAGCTCGCAAATTCAAATATGTTAGTTGTAATTGCCATATGGACATACATCATCGATCCAGGGAAAGAGACCCCGATTCGGTCATCACAAATTCTAGATAAATTGCCAGCGACTCTAGATGCAGTAGCTTGTAAAATAGCGCACATCATCCTATCGTTCATTCATCACTTGCAACTCGGAACCTCATCCGAGAGTCCTATTCTCGGAAATATAATGAAAGCCAGCAATCTGCCGCATGAAACAGTTGTTAAAGAAATGGCAGCCTTTTCGAAACGTGAAACATTAAACCGAAATCAGTCAGTCATGATGCCTGCAGATTTGCTCACTTCTGGAGCTGGACACGGAATCGGTGGTTTTTAAGAAAAAAAAAACTTTCGAATACATACATGGCATATTGTTAAACAAACAAAAACAACAAGTATTATGGACGCGGTTGGAATTATGTTAAATTTGAAGAATCCAAAGAAGAACGATAAGTCAAATGATTGTCTTTCACTGTTTCTGAATTCGACTGCAATATTAGAGATATTTGAGATCGTTCGGCGTCAATATAGTTTAGGGTTCCTCCAAGATGGAAGTTGGTTTTTCCTCCTGGGCAGAGAACACTACAAGTCTTTTGGAATTTTGCTCTGTCGTAGCGGATTATTAACTTATTTGTTTTTGGGGTGGCTTCAGAAATTAAGGTAAATTGTAGTTGGTCACATTCTGCATGTGCTCCAGCTATTCCAAAACTAGTTCTGCATGATGCGGTTGTTAAAGCTCCAGAGAGACCATTGTAGCATCTGGAGGTAATAGCCTTAGTTGCATCACAAGTGTTTTTGTCCGCTGTCGTACTTATTTGAAATCCTTGGAGGTCAGCTTGTGCCTCCAAAGTCATAGAATGCTTGAATTGTGCTTCTACAGTTTTATCATTTTTTTAAAAAGAAGAATATCGTGTGTCTCAAGAGGGAGTATGTGTTCTTTTAGTGTGAAGGGATGCTCTAGTAACTGCTCTTCACGTTGACGGAATGCCACAGTTTCTTGGTTGGCATGTACAAATATCTTTGGGGAGAAAGTAAATGAATTTTTTGGCGTCATCACGATTGGCGCACTGCATTTTTCCTATCATAGTTGCTACTGCTTGTCCTGGGCTACGGCATCAATCTGATCTATACGTTCTTCATCGGAAATAAATCTGGCAGTTCGAAATGGGATGAGGGGTTGGCTAATCGCAATAAGTGTTAACATTAGGCGATTCCATTCATACGGGAGACCAGCGATTAAATGAGCAGTGTGTTGCTCAAAACTTTCGAATACATACATGGCATATTGTTAAACAAACAAAAACAACAAGTATTATGGACGCGGTTGGAATTATGTTAAATTTGAAGAATCCAAAGAAGAACGATAAGTCAAATGATTGTCTTTCACTGTTTCTGAATTCGACTGCAATATTAGAGATATTTGAGATCGTTCGGCGTCAATATAGTTTAGGGTTCCTCCAAGATGGAAGTTGGTTTTTCCTCCTGGGCAGAGAACACTACAAGTCTTTTGGAATTTTGCTCTGTCGTAGCGGATTATTAACTTATTTGTTTTTGGGGTGGCTTCAGAAATTAAGGTAAATTGTAGTTGGTCACATTCTGCATGTGCTCCAGCTATTCCAAAACTAGTTCTGCATGATGCGGTTGTTAAAGCTCCAGAGAGACCATTGTAGCATCTGGAGGTAATAGCCTTAGTTGCATCACAAGTGTTTTTGTCCGCTGTCGTACTTATTTGAAATCCTTGGAGGTCAGCTTGTGCCTCCAAAGTCATAGAATGCTTGAATTGTCCTTCTACAGTTTTATCATTTTTTTAAAAAGAAGAATATCGTGTGTCTCAAGAGGGAGTACGTGTTCTTTTAGTGTGAAGGGATGCTCTAGTAACTGCTCTTCACGTTGACGGGATGCCACAGTTTCTTGGTTGGCATGTACAAATATCTTTGGGGAGAAAGTAAATGAATTTTTGGGCGTCATCACGATTGGCTCACTGTTTTTTTCCTATCATAGTTGCTACTGCTTGTCCTGGGCTACGGCATCAATCTGATCTATACGTTCTTCATCGGAAATAAATCTGGCAGTTCGAAATGGGATGAGGGGTTGGCTAATCGCATTAAGTGTTAACTTTAGGCTATTCCATTCGTAGGGGAGACCAGCGATTAAATGAGCAATGTGTTGCTCAGATTCATTTCCGATAATTCTTACATTGATGATGGCTTTAGAAAGGTACTCCCATGATGGACAAGAAAATAGTTCATAAAGTTTCTCACTTGTGGGTTTCGCATATGTTCGATAAAATAAACACGCTGAATCACAAAGAAAGCAGCCACAAGCAGCACAACCGCAGCTTTCGGTGCAGTATGTGAATCCGGGAGCATCGTTCACATGTTTCTCAAATTCAGGCAATTTAGTATCAATAGTGATATCTGTACATTTGTTTCCAGAACAGCTTCCTGCTGCTGAACATCTTTTGCTGGAAGTAACGTCCATTCGAAATGAACGAGTAAAGTATAGGCTCTTTTTTTTACAGCGCAAGGCAGTTTTTTTCAATTGTATGGTCGGTGTACCTATAGGCTTGCTGTTCATGTCCTTTAGTAATAAGCAACTTTGTTGTCCAAACTGTTCGGTAAACAAGACATGCTTCATTGAGATGTGGACCTAGGCAAAAGGCGCAGAAATGGAGTTCACGGTTCTTTGCTTCTCGATGTCTTTGAAAAACGGAAAAAGTTTCATTTCGAGTTGGTGAAGATGCTCTGCGACGGTCTTCAGTTTTACTGGTTCTGTTCATCCCATCCGATGTTATTTTTCCACATGTCCTGAATGAGGGTCTTAGCCTTTAATATACATATATACATATATATATATGTATATATATAATATGTTGGATTTTGGAAGGGTTTATGTTGTATGTAGACTATTTTTGCGATCAGCACTTAGTTCACAAGTGTCACATGAAAAACATTTTGAGTTCTGCAGTCTTGCATTGTGAAATCCGCATTTTTTTTCTTCCATTATTGCTGGCTGTAACTTATTGTCGCGAACGCGATTCAAGTTTTGAATCATCTTCCACTTGCTGTATGCGTGATAAAAATTAAAACATCGCATCGACGATGCTCGTTTCGCGCTATTCCCACCACATCCATTACTAAAACATAAACAAATCGCTAAACCCTAACGACCAAACAATTCGTAACCACAAATATTGCTGCTTCGCTTATGCAATGTTGTTTGAAGTGTCGACGGTCTGCCTATTCAAACCCATTGTTGTGACTATGTTGAATACTTGATGTCAATCACAGCACGAATGTTATTTTTATAATGCACGTTATTGGCACTATGTAAGAAGCTACTTGGTTTCAATAAACGTTCTTCCTCGAAACTACATCGTCGTCTCACCACATACCTGCGTCATCTCGTCACGTACCCGCGTCGTCTCAACTCTTCCCCGGCCTTCCCCTACATCGTCATCTCGTCATCTACCCGCATCGCTACACTTGCATAGTTCAAATTTTTTTCCACGACCTTTATAGTTCATAGAATTTCATGTCGTGCGTATTTTAAAATCGGATTTGCTATGTGGTGCAAGCTACGTATTGGTAGGTTGCGGGAAGAAAAATTACAACAAAAGTTATGAAGTTGAGTTATTTCGACCTGAGCAGTTGATCACGAACTGTGGTATGTTTGGTTTTTCGTATGATTTATTGTCTGATGCTAGGCCGTAATGTTGGCTGGCGATTACTTTCACCTTTCTGGCTTCAGCGTATACCGCGAATTGCAAACAGCCTCGGCCCCTTGATAAGTCCCGTTGCATGCGGAGTTTTCGGTTACCCTAACGAGTACGGTCTACAGCGTAGCTGGAACATGTAAACAAGTTGCTCCGCACTTTCATAGGGTTTTCGCACTGTTTAGCGTTTCGATATTGTCTGAAAATGCGATCGCGGTGACGTCAGGATATTTTCTCGAGTAGGAGTCGGAACTGTTGACATGGCCACATAGTGGTAATGAGCTAAGCTGGGATGCATGACAGGAATATTGCAGTTGCTGTAAAACATGGAAAGGAACCACATCCTTTCTGTATTTGCGACACGCTGCAGTCGCATGGGGTTTTTGTAAGGTGCTGTAAGCAGGTGCTGTATTACCTCAGAGGTTCTCGAAAGCTGTAAAATTGACAGCTTGTAGGATGGGACAGTGGCATTTTAGATGGGGTTGTGTCAAGAGCGAGTCTTTTTTGTTTAGCTTCTCTTGAGTGGCGTTATTAATGTGAAAATCTGTAATATTTCCATTGTAATTTTGTAGGAGACGGACTATCTATTTTTCCGTTATGTTCGAGAGAAGGGGTTCGCGCGAGACAAATCTTTAATTAGGGAAGTAACATAATTTGTTGCTTGCAGATGATTGTTTGTCAACAAGGGCTCGAGCCGCAATGATGGACAGACTGAGTGTACTTTTAAAGAATCCGGGTCAAAAACCGCATACTTGTCAAAGGTGAGCCACTTTTATTCATCAGACCATTGCGTCTCTGTTTTTATATTTCATATAACCACATGAAGGCTCAGCAGAACCGTCAGCTTTTCCACATAAGAGGTTTTCTAGTTATGTTTCTGAGGGTTTTGAATGCTATATATGGTAGGCAACATTTTGGATTGGGAGCTTTATATTTCATTTAAATTATGTGGAATTTTTTTCTTTGCCAAAATTTCGTAACATGCATCGGGCAGGTTGTATTTTTGCGATTGTTTAAACTTGCCAACGTTTACGGAATTTGTTTCGAAGAAATAGTTTCTACAAGAAAAGTGATGCACTGCGAAAGATTGGATGTGGAACGAGTTGATGGTTTGAAGTGCGACGTTTCCGCCAGGCGCAGATGGCCGATAGTGCAAATCAATTGCAAAAGGCGCAAACATTATAGTGTGGGACGTCGGACGATAAAGTTTACGTGGTGCATTGGCATTGTCGAACGTCACCTGAGTATGGGGTAGGCAGGAAATATTTTCGAGACTTCATTCCAAAATTTTCAATTGCGTTGACCTAACCGTTGTAACAGTGTTGCGAATGGTGATTGCAAATTTAAGCTACGCTCGCTAGCCTCTTTAGAGTCGTAGACAGATAAGGCTACCGCACAATGAAACAACGCTGAAAATATATCATGACGTTTGGCCGACTCTGTAAAATGTGCGCAATACCCTGTTTAATATGAATATGAAACGGGATGGTTTAATATAAAACGTGTTTAATATGAAGTAAACGGGATGGTCGGTATGATGTGCTGATGATTCAGTTAGTAAGGGCTGCTGACGTTGAACAGAGGGATGTGATGTCAAGGTTTGCAGATGGGAAGTGCGCACATGCTGCCTCTCATGTATTAGACAAATGCCAAACGGGGAGGCGTTTTATGAAACGTGTCATATTATAGATGTAAGCAGTCGAGCGGTTGTGCACAAGTGACATGGATGTGCCCACACTGCAATACTTACTCCTCGGACGCCTCACTTCCACGCAATCCGGCATCCACTTCACTGGTGTCGGTGCCGACGGTGAAGCGGTGACACCATTTTGATGTGTCACTTTCCCCTTCTGTTCTTATCCCAATCAACCTCAGCCCCTCATTCAAGGGGATTGAAACTGTGCTGGCGTGCACGCTTGCAGTTTCGTCGGGCAAACATTCCTGATGAGCGAGAAACTAGCAGTCTCGAAAGCGTTGCCCCATCCACTTCTCAAGGTAACCGTTTTGGTTCGGATGTGCCCACTGCACGGTGACCCATTTTCGACTTGCCATTTAAGCGATTAGAGCTTTTGTGGTGCATATGTATATGTTTCGCCGCCGCACAAACATTTGAAATGTCACACTGGCTAACCATACCCCGATCCCCACCACTTCCCTCCATCCTTACCGTCCAGAAAACATTTCGGTGAACTTTGCAAACGTGTCCATCCACCTTTCCTCCAACCGCCATCACTAACCAATGGGACGTAGAGCATTTGCGGCTTGGTCATACGAGCATTGCAACTTCCACTTTTGCTTCTGAACTGCCCTCACTTTTGTTCTTGTTCTAATAAACTTTATTTTATATTCGTTTGTGGTATTCTTCTTTGCAAGTCAGATTGAGTTCAGTATCAGGTAACTACTTCCAAGCTATATTTGCTCACCGCATTCCTCCCTCGGCTTGCGTTTTCCTCTCTTTCTTCACAGCGATTTGCCCATTCCACGAATACGGATGTAGAATGGGCAAGGTAGTGAAAAATGTATGAAAGAAAAAAATGTTTCTCTCACTTTTCATTGCGCTGTTTCGAAGCTGTTCCAGTACCACATAGTTACTGCATTGCGTGCTGAACATTACAGCACTATAACGTCAAACCCACATAAAGATGATATCGAGTAGAAATATGTGATCCTCCGGTCATGCTTTTTTTTTAAATTATTTAGCCATTTCATTCATCGCTCTTCACATGTTGTTGTTCGACGCGAATGTTTTCCGATGCAGTGAAATGAATAAAGACCGAAGTTTTGTAGAACGATACTTTTCAAAAACGTGTGGTTACAAAGAATGTTAGAGGTGAATCGAAAACAGCGAACGCGTATTGAGGATGGAACAACAATCGATTTCAAGACCAGAAAGTGCTATACATTAAATTCGAGAGGCGGTGAAGAATGAGATTTCTACACTTGCGAGAGGGCGGCAATTTGCTGTGATAGTTGTAAGGATGCGATATTACTCTTCAACAGCTCGTAATGTAACGAGGGAACTGAAATTGAAAGGGAAGAGGAGAGACTAGTGCGAAGTGATATCTCCGAAGACGTGAATGAGTTTGATTCGGGACAAAATTTGATGGGAATTTTATATAAACCAGCTGTGCTGAGGGGAAACTGCATTCAAGAAGAGCATGTGCGAACTCTGATCTCAAGAAGGACTAACGGAGTTGAGGAATGGGACAGCTGTGCTGAACAATTCCAACGAGTAAAATTATTATCATGCGTGCAAAAAGGCACAGTTTTCTTTCACTGTATGCGACGTAACTCGCGGATTTTGATGGCACGAAGTGAAGTATTCTTTGCGGACAACCGATATGCATGTGCTCGATTTCGAAGCTTGGCATGAGCTCGTGGCTCTTCTTGTCATAGTGACAAGAGCGTTGCTGGTGCTGCCGCATTTATCATTTCTTTTAAGATGCCCTGGTCCGTATATTGTTTTTTGAAACTGCTGTTTTAATTCGCCTTTTCGTTTGTTCACTTATCTTACCTAGGTTTGTTGTCATTTTCTAAAGCGCCTGCTTTCATCAGATTTTTAATGCTTAAATCGTAACCTACGATTGATTTCCATATAGGTCATTTGGTTTATCGAGTTTTCTAGTGCCTGTGGGTTTTCCAAAGCAGTAAACGAGTGCACGATCCGCGCACTGTCTTTAAGCGTGCTCATTATTCAAATAACATTGTCTCGAAGAAAGCCCCTGTGAGCTATGATGTTCGCAACTTGAGGTAACGAGAACTTTCCAAAAACTTTCCACACCGGATGTGTCAGTTGCCTGTCTTTATTCATTTGAGGCTTGGAGTGTGTACTCTTCACTTATTTGCTTCCAGAGCTGGGACGATCGTTCGTTCCTTTTTGAAAAGCTTTTTCCAAAGGAACTACGCCATGTAGGATGCTAGACTGTCCGCTGGGTCCCGTACCTCTTCTTATGCTCCGCCTGAAACATTTGCCAGGGGGACTCAATGCTGCTGGTGGCCGCGGTGCTCGGATCAACAAGATTGATGCTGTGGTCCACCGTTAGATGTTGATAACCCTTCGGTGAACCTGCTGGCAACGTACAGTGGTGTGGGTACACCACTGTACGCCGCCAGCAGGTCCGATATGATCATCGTCCCTGGGGCCACGTATTTCTGGGTAGTGGGCAGAAGGGTTCCAGCGTTTCGGCGCTCCACAGGCGCCAAGAAACACTTGAACTGCTCTCCACACCAAAACACCATTACTCCTTCACACACCTGCATGGGATTTCAACGTTTACGGCGTCCAGCAGTGCCAGGGCACCGCTTAGCAGTGTGGCCGGGATCTCCTTGGCTGAGCGGCATAGAGTTGGGGCGATGCCTCTACTCTTCGACGCGGCAGAGTAGGGGCGGGACGGAGCCACGCCTCCGACCAATCAACATGGATGTGCGGCCCCTTTGCTTCTTTTGAAGTTCATTTCGAAAATTCTGTAATGAAGGTGATCTGGCACTTCTCGAAACGACTTGGGGGTTTTAATTTTCAATAACTTTTTCGTTATATCTTCAATACTTTGTCATTTTTTTGGAAAACTGCGCAAGCAAGAGGAAATAAGAAGCTAAGAGGAGCAATGCAACGAATAAGAAATCAGTGGTTACAGGTAAAATTACTATCAGCCAACACATGCGAATGCAATGAGGTGTTTATCGTTGTCGACCGTGAAGAGTTTTCGCACCATTGAACTGCTCTGTCCGCACAATTCATAATTAGCGTTGGACGTGAAAGTACTTTTCTGTTCTGGTTTACACTTGGTTATATAGGCCATCTCACTCCTAATTAGAGCCATGCAGCTGCAACCAATCCCCAAACCCACAACAGCATTACAATCGCCAATGAACTCGCGACCTGTCATTTTGAAAACAGTGATTTTACTGCTACACGAGAATGGTTGTGTGGCTGGCCAAACAAAACAGTATAGATGTCCAAAGAACATTGCCTGTTCATACGACGAAAATGTAGCCCAAGTGCAATGAAGTGGCTTCGAATGGGAATAAACATTTTGTTGAGAGTTCACTTCGCGGCCTTAGTGCCATTAAAATATTTATGAACAAGAACCCTCTCGGTTCTTCAACCTTTGATTACACTGAACAGATAATATAAACAGAGGTATCCTTAGAAAAAGAGCTCATCTGCTTTCTGATTATTGAATCGGCTGCTATTTCAGTGATACAAACAAATTACAAAATTTCGGCACTTGTTCTCTGTCTCTTATCAATTTTTTAAAGATGTTTATTCCATTAAACATCCCCAGGAGAGAGAGTATTACATTCGTGCAGTTTCTACTTAAGGTATACGGTATCCGCGCCTTTCGTACCACGCTGAACTCGTTCGCCGCTAGTGAATCTTCATGCAAATGTGTATTTAACGTACGCTTATGAATGTGTTTATGTACGTCAACACAGTTCCCTGGCTTCTCCTAGGCTGCTATTCGAGGTCATACGGTAAGTTGGAGAGGATAGGAAGAGGTTTTCGTCATATGGAGGGGATCGCCAACTCTCAAGGGAAGCATTTGTTGATCGGCGAGTTGGTTGTGAACACACCCAGACAACCACGATTTGCCCTTTTTGGCAATCTAACTTGTGAGCCGGCAAAACTTTTCTACGCTCGTAGAATCGATAGATGTGAATGGGTAGGTGGGCGAGGGGATGGAGGATTTTACTGGTCAGAAGAATTTCATAAAACTCGAAAGGGAAATTGTTAAGCTTGATTAGCTTTCTTAAATGAGTTTATTTCTCAGCAAAGAATTGTGGAGAGTTTTCATTTGCTAATGAACTTTTACATACTGCTCAAAAAATTCCAATCTGATCATCTCATTTGAGAGAGCGCACCCAACAACGCTCATTTTGTTGTTCGCTAATCCTTGCCACATTCGCAGCTAGTGTGCACTCTCACTGCCACCTTATAAAGACGCATGAGATAAGTCCAGTAGTCGAACGGAGCAGTGAAAGGGATGCATGTGAATGCACTAAAATTGTAGCGCTCAGGATGCCATTCCCTTAAAATTTAACTTTCGTAGCCTCTTTGAATCTTTTATGTGCTTGTTTGCCTCTTTTTTCGATTTCTCTAAATCTTCCTACACAGCCAGCTAATCGCTCATAAAGATCCGTGAAGCAGTAGTATGTGTCTCTTCAGTTGATCTATTTTCCTCACTTCCACACAAAATGATGCACTTTTATTCCTCGTATACCATTCCTTTATTCCCATTCTCCTTTACCTATAGGGAAATGACTGTACATAAAGGTGGTATAGCTGGCGGGTTTAACCTAGCAGAGGTATAGCAGCCACAGTGGTGCACTCTACACTTGAGGTATATCCTATACCTGAGCTATGTCGTACGTCAAATGCGAACGAGCAACGCCAAATGTTGACTTAACAATTTCATGACTATTTAATAAAGCATACGATCGTATTTGGTTAAATGGTTTATGATAAGCAAATGTCACACACCGTCTTAAACTATGGCATAAAGCAGGCAGCTATTCAATGGCGTTTCTTATCGACTGGAACAGCGAAACAATAATAAACGCGTAGGAATGCACCCCAAGAGTCGCAGCATATGCGCTTTCGGTAATTGCACCCATCACTTATCTGTGATAATTCAAGAAGCTTTGTGCTAAATTATATTTGGGAATAACAATTGCGTTTTGTAAAAAATAAACATCATGCATTACGGGGAGGGTGCCAGGGGGGGAGGTGAACGACGCAAGGGAGAGTTTAAAGTAAGCCTTTTCCCAGTTCATCTTAAATGAAGCCAATGTGAGGGAGAGAATGAGTTAAAGCTATGGGCCCACTTCCCCAGCTTAAGGAGAAAATGAAGAGGTTTATGAAAGCCAGCGTCCTCATCCTCAACTCTCATCCCCTCTAACTCGACTCCCCTCCTCTCCCCACATTCGGTGCCTTGCCTACCACACGGCCAGTGCCTAAGATTGAAAAGTATGAAATTCGTTTAAAAAACTTTATTCGCGATAAACCAGAAGCAGTACACCATCAGGCTTGCCAAATGTTCCCTGTCCTTACACCTTTTAAGTTATCCATTTTTGTTTAACACACTGCATAAGATTAGATGGTATGCATGGTGAATGCCATATATGGTACACATGGTACAGACTGAGAAGGTAGTACGTGGTACGAATGGTATAGTTCCAATCAGTTCCTCCCTTTCTGAAGTTGTTTCTTGACAGATCGGCCGACGCGAAATCGACACGATGACACTTTTCGTTGCCGACAAAAGCCGATTGGTGCCAAAATTTGTTGGTCTGTTTTACGACAACGTCATTGGTAGAAAACTCTGAACATCTTTAACTTCAATTTATCCACCATCGTAAGGATAGTGGATTAAGGAGCTTTACAGGGTACAGATGGTACATTTTAAGGAATATTTTCCTTAATTTTTGCTTAAATAACCTCATTTGCATATCCCACACCAGCCACTAATGAGCGATGCAATGAGTCACTTGCCCGATTCACCTCGTTTGCCGATAACTATAGAATACAGAGTATTTTAAGGATGTAATGCACACTTTTACCTATCTTATCTCCCCCATAGAAATGTCGATTTCGGGAATTCATCGACGCATTAGACTTTTGTTTAAGGTAAAGAGTTTTTTTTTAATGATCTGTGCAAATTAAATGCGATTCCCTAAGCATCTTCTCGCTAGTAACGACTACAGCACATCGGTTTTTTAAGCTCTTTAGTTCAGAGATAATTTTCAATATTTAGGTTAAGTTTTTCTAAGTGCCGACCATTATCGACCGGCTTGGACTCACTTAACGATGATCACTTGTTGGAGATCGGAAGCAGATCGATCGCCGACCAGTCCAAAACGTATACCATAATAAGATCACATTAGCCCAGTGTTCGACGTATCGATTATATTCGATAACCCGCAAACACGGTGTTGTTTTTCAATAACGTCCTTGTTCAGCCATGGAACTTAACTAAAGGCACGACCGTTCATAGGCTAAGAAGGTGGATAAGTGACGCACATTCTAGTGAATGAGGTCGAGAGCACGTTAGAAATGACTGGTGAATGATCTCTGAAGACCGGATTTACAAAAGTATTTTAACAGCCAGGAACGGCTTCCCTGAGGCTATATGCTTCAATACGGCCAGAGAAGTACGTTCTATCGAAATGGATACTGTAATTGAGATGGGGCTCTATTTCGTTGTCTTGAGATGCCAGAGGTGAAAAGCTTTATTTTTGGTATGACCTCAGAACTAAAGGTCCATTCGCTGTGATTGTTTTATATTCATTTAATATAAGTTATTGGAATATAATGAAGTACAAATTTTCATGATATTATGCGCGTGCTCGAACTTAATAAGTTGTGGCACATAGTGGTTCGGGTCGCAAGTAACAATGCTTAAGTAGGTCCGTGGAATAAAATTAAGGTATACAAAGCAAAAAAATCATGTGGAAACTCGAAATATGCATGAAGTTCACCATCAGTATGATGCGTTTATATGCAAACTTCACTTATC
>JPKZ01001138.1:21628-37520 GCA_000803305.1 Toxocara canis | reverse complement strand
AACTAGGTTATCCAAAGACTTACTTGTACAGAGGTGATTTGAATACAGTCTCGCGAGTTCATTTTTTTCATGACGTCATAAGGGGGTCATAAGGGGAAGGCCATACTCTAAATTCTACTCTGTATGACATTCGGATGGAAGATGAGTAAAACGTTACCTTTTACAACAGCAGGAACCTTTTTGTAATAAGACTTTAATGAAAAGGAACAATTCACTATAACGGGGAATTCTAACCGAAAAAAAAGGGTTCTAATCGTCGATGAGATGTTCACAGCGTTCGAGATAACCCACACGTTTGACACCTTCCAAGCTAATCACAAATAGTTGTGCGAGTCATAACATGGCCTCCTCACCAGATGTAATCATACGAGATTGTACGATGACGATAGTTTAACCTGCCAGCTTTCACGTAAATCCGACTGTTCCATCCGTATATACCATGTAACGTCGTAACACCTTGTGCGCGTCCACTAGTACAAGATTTCATGAGACCTTGTCATTTGCGCTCACTAACGCCATGTTACCTCAAGCTCGTCCCATCTACGCTGTTGGAAGATTTCGAGGCCGAGCGATTTGTAAATATAGGCGTTCGCCACTCGCCTTTACCAGCGTTACCGCTGACAACTGCAAATATTTGGTAGTTACTGTTGAAAATAGACGATGCGTTAACAGCAGAGCATTTGCACCACAATTACATCTTAAATTCGTAACGTATACTTATAAAGTCGGAGCATTATTTATGACATGTGTTTATAAAGCCCTAACACTAACAAACTTATAACACCTGTTTACAAAGTACTAACATTGAAAATTCATAACAGTTGCACGAATCGTTTCGATTCCATAATCGAACTAGCGTGCTATATTAGAACTAACACGTATTCATATAATGAATGGCAAGACGTATTTTTGACATAACGGCAGAAATAGTCATAGCATAGCCTTATTTGTTCAAGGTAGCCATTAAAGAGACGCCTAAAATTTTGCATTTTCATATGGCTTCCTCGAAATTTCGGCCTTAAATTCGATTTCCTTCCGTACTGCTTATACACCATGGGTCATTAAATTGAATCGTTTTCTTATACTTGTGTGCGTGCTGCCCTCCCCTGATTCTTTTTTTGATTTGTCATTAAAAGAAGGTTTGATTATTTCAAAAAATATCATGTTCGACTAGCATGATATAGCGAAACAACATCCAGTCGGTAATAAAACTTCATCACGGACAGCTTTTATTTTCTAGTTCTTCAACCAGTCCACTGAAAACACCCATCTTTGTTTGAGTCATCTAATTATTTTAGTTGTTTTGTTTCATTACTTTATCTATTTTACTGGATTTACCACATTTATTATCTTGGCGAATTTGTTTTCGGCGAAGTGTTTCGACAGGGAAATTTTAAGGCCTAAGCTTTTAAAGAAGTGTGAACTCTCCAAAATGCTTCATTATAATTAACTATTGTTGGACTTCATACGGTCTATCAGTTAAATGGAAATATGCGTACAATAACGACCAGTCGGCTAGTCGTTTTTTGTATCTATACTGGATAGAAAAAGAGCGAACGGAAAGAAGCAAATCACTTTAAATATTATATAGCGCAGAGTTCGTATTGAAACTCAACACTTCTGAGGTAGGTAAGGAAGGGAACATCCATAATAACCTCTCTATAAAATGTTACTACTGCAGTACGAATTCAAACAAAGAGATAACTGAAGCTATTCATAGACATCAAAGCTGTTTACTGTGATTCGCATAAGAATGACGCGCACATCCTCTACCTAAAGAGAAAAGTATTTTCGGAATGTCAAGGATATACATCGAACCATGTTGTTTGTCGATGGCTCCCGGCTATCTGCAAGTCAACATAAAGTTTGGGAAAAGAACTGAGATTAAGTAGTTACCTGATCGGTGACAGGCAGACCATTAACAGCCATAAGGCGATCACCAACTCGCAGCTTTTCCGCTGCTACACTCCCAGGCTGTAGTGAGGTCACCAGAATACCACGAGTTCGCTTTCCGATACCCATGCCCAATTGTTGATCGGGTACTTTCTTAAGCTGGATCAAAAGCGAATCACTGTTCTCTTCGTAGAGTTCTTTAATTAGTTCGATCTCCTTACTCTGACTTGTTACTGTCGATGAACTTTCATCCTCGGCCGCCAAAGATTTCTGAAAAAAACAGCCCAGAATGGTTCGTATTCTGTAGGAGGCGATTTTCGGCCAAGGAATGAGCACTTTCCCAGCGGCCCAGCTGTAAGATGCACACAGATGGATAAGTTGGGAGTAAAAAGTTGAAGGATTGCTTCACTTCCCGATCTATGCGGCATACTACGAGGAAAATGGGGCGCAAGTTCAGATCATGTCCGCGAATATTTCTTGTCAGTTCCACTAGAAGTTCTCATCATTCAGATCACTACTAATTCCTCATCATGCACACCTTCAGCGATCGGTATTACTTTACGTAAAAACAATTCTGCATTTAAATGAGTCGACAATAGCTACAAGGAGCTTCTATCCAATAGTGGCATCGGCTATATTCTCTCAGGGGAACTTTTCGACAACCTTATCATGAAGAGTGATGTCACTACACTTCTCCTTGGAGTAGCCTTCATTAGTAATAGTGTTAGCGCTAATGTAAGTAGTAATGGTGTTAGTATTGGCATCAGTATTACACACCTTTTTGGTGTGAATACTCTACTCGATCTTTAAAAAAGCACGGACATATTTTCCCACAGCTACATGGTGTAGTTATAATCGACAATTACACTATCTAGGCGCTTGTAGTGTTGACAACATAAACTGCATAAATATAAACCATGTTGAATGAAAACGAACATGGTTATGTTAGCAATAGGGTACATGATACTACTGTTTAAGACCACACGTGCATCTAAAAATAAATTTGAACTCCCCAACCACGCCACTCGCCTTTACCAGCGTTACCGCTGACAACTGCAAATATTTGGTAGTTACTGTTGAAAATAGACGATGCGTTAACAGCAGAGCATTTGCACCACAATTACATCTTAAATTCGTAACGTATACTTATAAAGTCGGAGCATTATTTATGACATGTGTTTATAAAGCCCTAACACTAACAAACTTATAACACCTGTTTACAAAGTACTAACATTGAAAATTCATAACAGTTGCACGAATCGTTTCGATTCCATAATCGAACTAGCGTGCTATATTAGAACTAACACGTATTCATATAATGAATGGCAAGACGTATTTTTGACATAACGGCAGAAATAGTCATAGCATAGCCTTATTTGTTCAAGGTAGCCATTAAAGAGACGCCTAAAATTTTGCATTTTCATATGGCTTCCTCGAAATTTCGGCCTTAAATTCGATTTCCTTCCGTACTGCTTATACACCATGGGTCATTAAATTGAATCGTTTTCTTATACTTGTGTGCGTGCTGCCCTCCCCTGATTCTTTTTTTGATTTGTCATTAAAAGAAGGTTTGATTATTTCAAAAAATATCATGTTCGACTAGCATGATATAGCGAAACAACATCCAGTCGGTAATAAAACTTCATCACGGACAGCTTTTATTTTCTAGTTCTTCAACCAGTCCACTGAAAACACCCATCTTTGTTTGAGTCATCTAATTATTTTAGTTGTTTTGTTTCATTACTTTATCTATTTTACTGGATTTACCACATTTATTATCTTGGCAAATTTGTTTTCGGCGAAGTGTTTCGACAGGGAAATTTTAAGGCCTAAGCTTTTAAAGGAGTGTGAACTCTCCAAAATGCTTCATTATAATTAACTATTGTTGGACTTCATACGGTCTATCAGTTAAATGGAAATATGCGTACAATAACGACCAGTCGGCTAGTCGTTTTTTGTATCTATACTGGATAGAAAAAGAGCGAACGGAAACAAGCACATCACTTTAAATATTATATAGCGCAGAGTTCGTACTGAAACTCAACACTTCTGAGGTAGGTAAGGAAGGGAACATCCATAATAACCTCTCTATAAAATGTTACTACTGCAGTACGAATTCAAACAAAGAGATAACTGAAGCTATTCATAGACATCAAAGCTTTATTAGACTGTTTACTGTGATTCGCATAAGAACTTCAATGATTCTCTTCTTTGTAGTACAGTACTAAACACCTAAATCAGTTCACTGAAGATGTAACTGTCCATAAGGCAGGAAATGACTCACTTGATCAGCACCACTGCTTGGTTCTTCGGTGACAGGCGAAAGATCTGAATGTATAACTTTGGGTGAGTGGTTGTCCTCTTCGACAGTCACTTGCGGCACTGCAGATGGCCGTGAGGGGGGTGCAGGAGGGGGTACCATTTTCTTATCATCCTCTGGGGTTAACGACGAGTAGCTACTTTCTAAAAACTTTTTAAATCTGGATTCATGCTTTATCTCAACTATTTTCACTCAGAAAACATCTACAGATTCCCGAAAATATAATTCATAACTTTGTACTTTCCTACAAGACCACTTTACTATAAGACAAAATAGAATTCTTCGAAATTGACGCAACTTATAACGATCGAGTGACAATGGAGAGTCATAAGAATGTGAGGGTCCCCATTTTGAAATGCTTCATCTTAGAAAGTTCATTTTTGGTAAACGTTTAACACATTTTCAAATTAAGCACGACGGTCGCCTGCTTTGAGTACTTCCCATAATCAAACATTTCAAAATCAAATATGGAAGTTCAAAAGGATGACAACTTTCAACTTTTCATGACGCTGCACTATTATTAGATAATGACGGACTATTACGAACAAACTGACACTTTATAACTCTTAGTTGAAGGCTGCTAAGTGGTTTCTAGTTTCTATCGCGATTACATAACAGCATGATAGCGCTTTTTTTTGCGATTCTGTAAATACCAGCATATGCGTCATTGTGCTTCTGATAACAATTAACATCTTTCATTTGCTTTCGGATCGCCGCTAATGATCTCGAACATGTAAATGCTAAGAACTGCTCAACGTGAATAATGATGACATAAAAATTCCCTTATATCACCTTACTCAAACACCAAGAACGAATGCCAAGCCTCCTCCACATCATTCATTCCCCTCAAATTTTCACAAAGTTTTAACTTGAATGGTTTTCCTTTTGCGGGAAAAACATATCAATTGCAAAATTTTTGTTCACGACGCATCATCACACTATTTAGTAAAGCTCGTTCAAGAATCGGGAGCGCCCTCGACCCGCTCCATCCTCCAAAAAATCAACGCCACACCCCTTCCCCTCCCGTCGTCACCAAAAACACTCCTAACAACTTCGAAACTTTTTAAAACAGAATATTTATTCACACTCCTCTTGGCACATGAAGTGGTGAAAAAAAGGAAAACAAAACAGTTCTGAGTGTGAAGTTCTTTAACTAACATCCTGCCTGAACTGTAGCTTATTGAATGTGCCTGATTGACTGACTATATGCATGTCTGCCATTGAGTGTTCTGCATCGGAAATGATACCTGCATTAGGGGTGTGCAGCTGCGAGTTGGAAGCAACTGTTGCCAAAGTGCCGTTAGGTGAAATGGCAGCCGCACGCTCACTTGCATATGCTGCTTCAGCAGCCGCATGCACTCGATTTGCCGTCTCGGTCAATTTCCAACGACCCACTCTCAACGCCACCCGACCAGTGCATGTCTGCAAGACTCAGCCATGACCAAATATATATAAGTTAAGCGAGTAATAACTCAGTATGCAGATGAATAGTGTCCAATTTCTGTTAAAAAGGCAACCATGACAAAACAAAATGTATTCACATTAACTTTCCTGAAACGTGAAAGGAGGACGAAGTGGATGAATTGCCGGGGAGTTGGAGTTAAGGGTGAAACAAAAGGTGATCAAAGCGAAGGAAACTGTAGAAGCGGATTACTTATTAGTTGGGGAAAGGAAGGAGGGACGGAAAGAATTTGATCGATTACTTCTTTTATGGCACCATCATCCACACTTTCTTTTCTTCGTTTTCCATCTGCATAATTTATTAGCCCATTAGGCCCTCGTGTGAATCGAATCAGTAGAAAGAGCAGCAAATGGCACAAATTGCTTTCGACAACCATAAATGCTTGCTTGCATTTTATGTTTGATGATGTGAGACAACATGAGAAAAACCAACTAAAGTGACTTTCGTCGTTGTCAATATCTCCGTTCACCTCAACAAAAAAAAAACCCCCTAAATTCCCTGAGCAGAAGTACACAATTCACTTTCGTCGTTGTCAATATCTCCGTTCACCTCAACAAAAAAAAACCCCTAAATTCCCTGAGCAGAAGTACACAATTTTGCACTAGCAAAGCCCATATACAGACTGTGAACGTCAAACCAAACATTTTCTGCTATACACATTTTCACTCAACTTCGCGTATGGTTTCACTTTCTAATTGTGCGTTCATACTGCTAGCATTATGAGTATGGCTTCGATCAACGCAAAAAAAAAGCTTTTTCACGCTCTCCTCAATAGCATTATTTCATGACTAGCAATAGCAAACTCAGCGTCAAAGTATCGCACTATGGGAAAGCGAAGAATCCTAAGGAAATGAAAGACCGAAAATGATGCGAAAAAAGTTTAGCTAGCGCGCTCGATTGCGACTCGATCAAAGTCGGCACTCTTGAAATGAAAGAAGTAGACTCATGCAGAAAATTTTTTGCCCATAAACCATTTAACCTACTGCACAAATAAATGAAATATATAAGTAGGCAAGAATGTTTTCTTCTCAAGAAAAAAACCCTTAACACACCTTTAACATAGCCGCTACATCTTCTTGCATTGAATTTGTCACATCTTGACCATTGACCGCCAAGATCTGCAAAAAAAAGTTCTGATAATCATGTGAAAAAGCTTTTTGAATATTTTTTAAAAAAATTTCAATTTGGAACTTTATTTCGTCTGAATATTTTACAATATCATATATGAGCCAACGGTATAAGCATGTTGAAACCAATTTAAGGTAGTCACCATCCTTCAATAAATTTTATTGAACGCACTGGAATAAATCGCGCTTTTGCTGAACATGAAAAAACGGCCCCGCATAACTGAATGGCTTTTTCATAATAAGAAAACATCGTATATTTTCGAGAAAACAACTGAACACTTCGAAGATGATCTGCAATGATGCACGCAGCAGTTGACTAAGGCAATCGAAATTCAAAAACACAATTATCAAAGAAAATCCACAACACATGAAAAAAGAACCGAAACGTATAGGTATCAATCAATCAGTAGTACGAATCCGGACCGTCCGATTTCTAAGCCAACATTCTTACCCGTTAAGGTATTACGCTAAAGTTAAGCAGTCACATACCTGATCTCCTTGCATGAGACGTGCATCTGCCTCGGCTGCACCACCTTTCACAACTTCTGACACATAAACACCGGGTTCGTTTTTACGTCCAACAATACTCAGCCCAAGTCCTCGTCCAGGTTTCTTGGTTAATTCCATCTCGAAGATATTGTAGATTTGTGTAGGGTCCAACAACGATAATTGCAGGTTCACGTCACGATATACAAGCAAACGCACCTAAATATTAAAATTATAGCGGAATATATGCTTGCCGTCTTCGGCTTCTTTTCATTGTTGCTTAAATTTTCTGGTAGAAAAGCCTTGGGAAAGAAAGTGGCCAGTTATACTGAGAACACCATTCCCAAATGGAGGAAAGAAGTAATGGGAAGGGCACACAAGCCTTTGAAATGCGGCAAAATTTGAACGTTCATTATTCATTAATAGTCAGTTTCCCAACTGCATAATCTACTGTGTTTAATCACAGTCTACAGACTCGGCACTTCAATTTTTCATACTCAACTGAATTGTACGTTAAAGAGTCGACATAGAAAACTGTAAACGTGAACCGAGTAAATACCGCACATTATGCAGACAAACCTTAAACTAGTGTAATGTCGTGCGTGTAACGCTCTCCCTTATGTCATTAACATATCCCTCACTTACGCTTATGAGCATGGCCAAAGTGCTCGCTACCTCCGCTAATATATTATGGATTCCCATGCTAAAAGTGGCAATCAACATGGACTTAGAAATAGTCTGCCCCTATACGCAATTTTCGCTTCGAATTGACTTTCACCTAAAAAGGTGTGAACTTCAGCTCCCTCGAGTGCTTTATTTAGGATGATGTAGTGTAAAAAGAATCTTTACGCTCTTAAAGCCAGATCTTCACTGGCACCTCCCTTCGTATTCTGCACAGATTATCACTGATCACACACGAGGTGAACGTATGGAGAAAATATTCAGAAAATACCTTTGCAGGGGTTCTCCTGAGTAACGATATCGCATGCTCATGACTCACACCACGCAAAGAAACACCATTCACCTGCAAGCAACAAAACACCTTAACCTGTGCAAGAAGCAACAGAAAAAGCCGGCGACGTAACCAATAGACCAATCAAAACCACCATAAGCGCTAACATGACGTCAAAACGTGGCCGAGCTTAGCTACGGCAAACATTAAGCTTCCTCTGGCCATCGTGCTAGGCATCTTCTTTTACCCACTTCAAACGTCCATACCTCCCTAGGTTCGCATCGGCAGTGAGCACCAGTGAATACCAAACATTTAAGGAACAGTTTAATTCAACAGTTACAGACGAACCCTCCTTGTTTTTTACTTATTACTTACAAGCGATAGCCCCCTTGTAGCCGTGGCGTGTTTATTACCGTCATCAGAAAAGATACTTATGAAGGCGAACTATTTTAATTAAATAAACCGTAAACTCTAAAATCCAGCCTCCATCATCAATACACTCAATACACCTCGTGCACATGGCAATTCATATCATCCTCATTCTCACATTCTTTCTCTAGTTCGAAGCGTTTTTTCTTCACATATTTAAACATAGCCTTTCCTCAAAATTGCTCCCTCTTCTGAGAAGCAATTCACGTGACTCTCCCTCCATCAAATACAATCGTCTACTCAATGTGACTCATTCACCCGCGAAACCAAAAAAACTCGAGTGGGACTGAAAAGTTCACAATAACTTTGAGTTCCAAGTTGGAACTTAGCTGTGGACAATACCCTATATTGTACAATAAACTTCACGTCTACGACATTGCTTTCATATGCGTCAGCCAGACACATTCGCCACATCATTGCAGCTTTCAGCAATTAAACCGTACTTACCTCGAGAACTTGATCGCCAGGTTTCAATCTTCCGTCCATCGCAGCAGCACCATCAGGATATACTTCATGTATAACAACAGTACCAAGTACGGTATCCGATCCACCAACAATACTCAGCCCAAGACCCTTTAACAAAATGTTAACCCATCATTACTTTGTATCTCAAGCCTACTATCTATGAAATGGTTAAAATATTATACTTTACCCACACACAGGTATTTCAAGAGACTATTACGGGCATAAAAGACAAACAAAATCCCCATGTCAGTAAAATCATTTCATTTTTTTGTACTAACTGAGCCCGTCCAAACAAACGACATGATCTGAATCCACTCACCATCCCATTCTAAAAGGACCTTTATCTAATCGCCAATAAAAGCTGTAGACTAAATGGTGAATCACTTTCGTTTCTCCCTCTTCCACATCTTCTCTCCCATCCTGACCTCCTCCTCCTGCTCCCCCCCCCCCACAGCATCGGCGGCATGACGCAAGTAAAAAAAAGACAACTGGAATCAAGGGAGTGAGACAAAAATGAAATGAATATTTATTTTGGCGACAAGAGATGAGACTTTACGCGCTTTCAAACGTGATGCTCCTCCGAATGACGCACGAGGCTTATGAAGCTTACGATTTTTTAGAGGAAGAGGAGGAGAGGATAGGACCATTCGAGAAGAAGCACGAAGAAATTGCTATTTCCTTGCAGTTTTTTCGGTATGAAAGTTTGGCAAGCCAAAATATTTTTTGAGAATAGGAGTTCGATAAGGAGACACCTATAAAGTTTATGATATTCCAGAGCTGGTAAGGGCGGAGATAATTTGATGAAGGGTATACGAGGTGGGAGGAAGGGAACGGAAGCTTTTCATATACATTATGGCAGCGTTTTTACCATGTGAAGGTGGCGAGTCCGCTGAAACCTACGCTACATTCGCTCTGTTACCACAAACACATAACTTCCTCCTAAATCTCCTATAGAAGTTCGTTAGTTTTACTAGTCTGAGCCAATAATGTACATATACTTAATGGAATTTTCGAGAACAAAAACAAAACATTGAATTTTCGACAACAAAGAAAAAAAGACTTTCCTTTCTAAATTTCTGAAAAAGGGAAACGGCCGGTAGGAACAAACGGAACAAATAATAAGATACTAAAAAATCCAACTGAGCAAAAAAAGTGGAAGAAAAAAATGAAAAAAAAATGAATAAAAGGAATACTTTGCCATCTTTATCGATTTCAATGAGCGTTTCTCGACCCGTTTCAATACCCGCTGTTCGTTCCATTTGCCAAGACTTTTTGCGCAGATCTGAAAGTTTTGGTTTACAATTATTAGTTGAATAAAAATACTCATGATCTTCTTTACTTTAGTCATTAACATTTTCCACTTTCGACAAATAAACTGTTCATCTCTTCATATTGCAATAAGCTATTCGAATTCGTAACTTCTTCTGATATAAGATCACCGAAAAAAGAAAAAGAGGTGAAAGGTGACAGTGGAGAGGGTTGCAAGATGGAGTGCAGCAACAATCTATAGTATTTTAGAATGAGAAATAAAGCCGGCTAGATTGTCATGTAAGATTTGCCATCATTTGTGCAAAATCGATGTGAGTGTGCATCTTCTGGTTAGCAGAATTCAGTGATGCGTCTAATTTTATTCGATTGTGATCTTTGTTAGTGCCTTTATTCCATCATACAGCAAAACTACCTCATCAAATGACTATTCTCCCATGTCGATTCATAAAAAGTAAATGCAACTATACTCTTGCAACAAATTCACTCAACTAAGTAAGTCCATCATTAATGGCTAAGACAAGTCGATTGAGCGATACAATTGAGCTCAAATGATGGTTCTTATAAATATTCCACTGAATTGTTCTTGTCTCGCGCACAAACCGCTCTGTTCAATGGAACGGAAAAAAACAGTCAATAAGGAACAGAAAAAAGTTTTAGTGTCGACTTTCTGGTCTTCTTACCTAGACTTAATTGCGTTGTTTCAAAAATCATGCGTAAATGATTACTAACGACGACCTTTATACTTCCGCTTTTTTGAAATTTCCTTCCTTGTACCACAACCCGGAAAAGAAATATCAGAGACGTACGTCGATTCCTTGAAAATTTTGACAAAGCAGTGGACCTTTAGTTCAATATAGAAACGATACTACAGAATGTACTTGAGAGAATGCTAAACTAGAATAAGGGATAGAAGTGTGCCAAGGAGATAATTTGGCAGAGAGGACATTTTGCGCGAATAATGTTCACAGGCCAGCAACCGACCGCAAATATTGAACGCACTGCGTAAATGCGTTTCGCATGCACTCTAATTCCCTACTTCTTCGTTAGTAAGAAGCACTCTCGTCCAAATCAACGACAGCAAGGCGACATGTCGATAACGTGTTACCTCGAATAGAGACTTTGGAATTGCCAGTCATGCTTATAACTCAGAAAGATTGGAATTCAAGCTGTGGAATTTTTTGCTTTACAAATGGTTGGAGTTTTCAAAATAGCAACAATTTTTTTTTCTCAACAGCACATTCAGCATATTCAACCTCCAAGCCAAATCTTCTATTTGAAATACACCGATCAGCGCATTTCTTCCTCAATCTTCATCCTTTCTCTATTTCTGGGTGATGGTGCTAGAAGTCAATGTCAGACTGAAGCGAGTCACTTCCAATCGAGTGCCGATCGGTTATTGCCAAAAAAGAAAAAAAAACAGCGTAATGAAAAGATAGGAATGAAAAGCTGAATAGGAAAACTTTCGAAGAAATTCTCGGGTATCTATCTGAAGCGGAAACAATCTTGGACGAAGGAGAAGCGATATGCCAATGTGCCTAGCTAACATTTGAATTACTTGTTTTGGACGCTTGCCTTCGAAAGCTTGCAATTAGATCAATTCACACTAATTTGTTGCCATAACGCTCCATTGCTTATAGAACGGTAAAAAGTGCATCGAGTTACTGCGATAAAAAAACCTCATCAACAATTCTCTTTAGTGTAGTAATCATGCAAAAATAAAAAAATAAAACTTTAGTAAGGACTCAATTAACCGTCAGAAACATCCTCATCATAAACTGACGTAGGCGTGTTGCTATAAAAAAAAGTATGGCAAAATCGATAGCAAATATGCCCGTCGAGGTTTTGAGGTGCTTGAGTATTTCCATTTTTTTTCTTTTTCTGGAGGGGCCGGGAAAGGGGGTGCAAGAAATCGACTACTGTGCGGCGATCATCACCATCAGCTCCAATTTCTACAACTTCTTGTGGAATTTATCAAGTATACAGCAGAAGATGAGACTGCTTATTTAATTTTAAATTAAAAATAAAAACTTTTGTCGATAAGCGACTCGTAAAATTAAAAAAAATTTTTCAAAAACCAAAGCAAAATCGAAGAAATTCTCAGTACTATTGTGTTGAACTAATTTATTATTATTTCGTCTCGGCGTACTCGTGACTAGCTGAATCATTTTTCTTTTTCAAAAATATTTAACAACAATAGAATTGAGGCGAAAGAAAATCAACAACATCCAATAAACGATCCAAAAAAACGGAAGAGAAATACAATACAAAAAACGAATTACCAAAATGCAAAAGAACCTAATATTCGAGCGCTATTATTCTAGTCGATTTTTTGCTCGACTTTTTAAATTAATTTTGGTGCAACATGACCGCCACATCAACTCCTAAGAATGGCGAGTGCAGAAGAAAAAGTTTCCGCGGAAAAAGCTTTAAATCTCTACCGAGCGAAAAAAAAAACATCGAAAATTAAGTACAGTCGATGAATATGTCAGTAATTTTCTTTCCAAACGTCTCGACGATATTTAGCAAAATCGAAAATTTCTTTCAATATTATTGGTTACGTGGAAATGAAATTTTTGCTTACTTCATAAGCGCCTCTCTTCGCTTAGCTGTCACCACAACATCCTTTTACATCCCCGCTGTATGCGCTATGCTAACTAGCATCAGAGGTTTACAATCGGATGCTAGAACATCCACCTAACTTAAAGAATCACCTCTAGCCTCTAACGCCAACACTCCAAAACAGCGGCTTCCGATCCTTCGAATAAAAACTGCAAAAGCTAAAAAATATGAATTTCGTAAGTGAAATTCCTTGAAAAACAAGAATCAACTCCCGGAGCGCGCCGTGAATGGAAGCCATAGTTAAGCGAGGCTCCCTTACATTTTTTTTTTCGCCTAAAAGCTTGCGAAACACACCGTAAATGTCCGCTTTTGGATTGACAGGCGCAAAAAAATTGCATCTTTTTTTTGGCCACTTGTTATATAGCTAAATGCCTTCATAAAGGCACTACTTCGCACCCAGATTATCGCTCTTGTTCGTCAAAATGAAAAATTTATCACCCAAAAGAGTGAACGAAGAAAGCCGAAGAATAATCCATATATAACATCCGGGAAAAACACACGGTTTGTTCAATACTCGCAAACAGTAATTAGCTCAGCACTTTTCAACACTGAAGACAAAATGCTAAAAACCACAAATACTAACAATATTATTTCTTTCGAGTAAAGTCCCTTCAGCTCTAAATTTCATTCCACGAAGAGCTTATAACCATGACGGCGCTTTATTCAACACAGAACGGTATATATGTAACCCTTCCATAGCGAGATATAGAGTAAAAAAATAGAGTGCTGAACAAATATTAACAAACAAATAACGAGATAAACAAATAGTAATGTTCATCCTTTGGACTTGATTTACCATCAGTCAGTAATAGGGACATTGGGAGTTCATATATTTGCTCGCACCTACCAAAACAAACTATCAAACGAACAATAACAAATTTCAGAAAGCTTAAAAACGAAGCTTCGACTCAGGCACTGATCGTAAACGGCATAAAATAGGAAAAACTGATCTTCGCGCACAGAGAAGAATTAAAAATTTTCCATACTGTCACATTTGCAAGACTCATATTTTAGTCACAGTGATATGAAGAAACCATTGCCTCTCTTTTTTTGCTCTAACACGCTACGCTGAACTAATGTAAAACTGCTCTACTTGTTGTTCCCGTATTCGTTTCACCAATATTGCATATTCAGAATTTCAACCCAGATTGAATAATGAGAACAAAAAAATTTTCAACAAGATCTCCATAATACGCAATTTTCATTTTAAAAAAATATTGTATTCGCTTGTATAATAGCAAGTAAATTACTGCTCATCGATGTGCTCTCCATACATACACCTCTCAGGATGTCAAATGCTTTGAAAAAAGCAAATCGCAATTTTGCAAACAAAGCTAGCCGTTTTCGTGAAGCGTACAGCGATTTTGCAGTGGAAGTTATCGTTTGCTTTTCGACAACACAAAGCAAGCCTTATACTAACAACAGTGCGCTGTCGGTTCATTGCCACAGTACTACCAAAAAAATAGCCATATGAGCATTGAGTATAATACATTTTATGCGAATCATAGTAAGTTGTAAAACAGCATACAAATATGAAATGAAACAAGAAATTCTTTTCCTTCGTATTACGGTGTTCGCTACCACTAAGTGTTATGTTACTGCGCCCAGAGCAATTCATTAACGACATATATCCATCGTGCTATCACACAGGTGACCCTGATTCAAATTATTTTTTAAAAAATCACACATTTCTATTCTGTCCCAAACAACCTTACTTTATTCGGATCCTCTCGTGAACCGTTTCTTATTCCCCACCCTTTTAGGAAATCATCGCATAGCTATTAAGTGCCTGCCCTAAAAACTGCTACTTTTAAAATTGGCACATGTAAGGCATACCAGATGAGAACTGTTGCCACTCAGGCGAATTTAGGCAAGCAGGCACGGTACAGTACGACGGACCGTAGGTGAAGCTCGATTGCAGAAAAGGAAATAACCATCCCGAACAATCGAAATCCGATTACTAAATTTGTGGTTTTGTTTGGTAAGTGGTCCAAAAACCAAAAATTGCCCATGAAAACACCGAAGGTGTCGTAAAGCACATATATGATCAATATGGAACGCATGTAAGAATTCATTAACGACATATATCCATCGTGCTATCACACAGGTGACCCTGATTCAAATTATTTTTTAAAAAATCACACATTTCTATTCTGTCCCAAACAACCTTACTTTATTCGGATCCTCTCGTGAACCGTTTCTTATTCCCCACCCTTTTAGGAAATCATCGCATAGCTATTAAGTGCCTGCCCTAAAAACTGCTACTTTTAAAATTGGCACATGTAAGGCATACCAGATGAGAACTGTTGCCACTCAGGCGAATTTAGGCAAGCAGGCACGGTACAATACGGACCGTAGGTGAAGCTCGATTGCAGAAAAGAAAATAACCATCCCGAACAATTGAAATCCGATTACTAAATTTGTGGTTTTGTTTGGTAAGTGGTCCAAAAACCAAAAATTGCCCATGAAAACACCGAAGGTGTCGTAAAGCACATATATGATCAATATGGAACGCATGTAAGAAAAAAGGTAAAGAAACCACATGAAAAAACAAGAAAAAAGTCAACTGGCAAAAATAAGAGAAGAAACGAAAATACCGATATAAGAAAAAAAATTGAGGAAAAACACTAACTTTCAACCGACTGTAACGCATTACTCTCGCTATTCGGTTGAGGGGTCTTAACACCAGTCATATTGGCCGGTTCGCCACCACTCTCCGTCACACTCTTTGACGACTCCAAAGCGACCTCCTGAAATGAAAAAACCTAGATTTATCGTGAAATTGTCACGTTCTAAAGAAAGAGGCCGATAACCACCTCACCCTTCCCTCCTCTCCCCCCTCGTTCTCTCATCTTCCCAGCTAACGAGGG
>JPKZ01001137.1:816944-828349 GCA_000803305.1 Toxocara canis | reverse complement strand
GACAGGTTGGTTTTTTCAAAAATAACATTTTGTCCTCGACTTCGACGGGGCCGGCAATAATCGGTAGATCTCGTTGAGCTGATTCCAACCGTGGAAAAATCAAATCGCTCCATTTGGAAAGGAATCCGATGAAATAACGGCCTGAGTCTGAGCCTAAACCTAAGCCCGAGCCTAAGCCTCAGCATAACCTTAATCCTTATCCGAATGTAGCGATTTTTTTATTGTTGGAATCAGCTCAACGAGAACTATCCAATGGCGCCAACTGCGTCGAAATTGGAGATAAAAATGTTTTTTCGGAAGAGTCCACGTACTCACCGCAATACCGATCAGGAAACTGCTTCCATAGTTAACGCCACCTTTGCGACAATCTGGCTACCTTTTTCATCGAATCCTTATCCAAATAGAGCGATTTTTTAATGATTGCAATCAGGTCAACGAGATCTATCGAATGCTGCCAGCTGCGTCGAAATGGGAGAAAAATAAATATTTTTCAAAAAAATCCACGTACCTCCTCTTCAACGATCTCTGCGGTGCTATATCTCGGCTTCGGATTCCACTCGGGTAAAGCTTTTTATGTGGTCGTAATGCGCTGGCCGAGCTGAATTGAACGCACGAAACGCGCTCGTTCTGCATGCAACAAGGGTCGAGAACGAGGACGCCAAGTATCGCAGTCATTCACATTTTGGAATTTCTGGAAGTTTGCCCAAATGAACTCCGGAGCGGAAATACAACGCCGCAAAAATCGCGATTTTCGATCGTACGGGGATGGGGGATGCGTGCATTCTTTGAAAAGACGTTTTTGTCTCCGATTTCGACGGGGTTGGCAACACTCGATGGATCCAACTATTAATGAAAGGCTTCATTGAGATAATTCCATGAAATAACGGCCGAAACCGTCTGACAGAAACTCCAAAATTTGAGTTTTTGCGATCTTAGGAGTCCTCGTTCTCGGCCCTTGTTGCATGCAGAACGAGCGCGTTTCGTGGGTTCAATTCAGCTCGTGCAGCGCATCATAACCATATGAAAGGCTTTTCCGGGATGGACTCGTGAGCCGAGATACAAGGCCGCAAAAATCGAGATTTTTTTGATCGTCGGGAGGGGAAACGTGGTTTTTTTCGAAAAAAAATTTTTGTCTCCGATTTCGATGGGGTTGGTACCATTCGATCGATCTGGTTCAGCTGATTCCAACAATGAGAAGATCGCTCCATCTGCATAGAATTCGATAAAATAAGGTGATCAGATTGCCGCAAAAGTCGCCTTAACAGTGTGATGGGTTTCTCGATCGATATGGGGGGAAGTACGTGGACTTTTTCGAAAAAAAAACCTTTTTTTAAAACATTTTCAACGGGGTTGGTGCCATTCGATAGATCTCGTTGATCTGATCCTAATCATGAAAAAAAAACTCCTTTTGGATGAGAATTCGATCAAAGGTGGTGAGATTGTCGCAGAAGTGGCCTGAGCTCTGGAAGCGGTTTCTCGATCGAAATGGGAGGGGGGAGGGGGGCGGGAGGAGAGTACGTGGATTTTTTCCAAAAAAACATTTTTCTCTTCGATTTCGACGGGGTTGATACCATTCGTTGATCTGGTTGAGCTCATTCCAACAATGGGAAGATCGCTTCATTTGGGGTGAGAATTCGAGACGATAACACGGATCATTAAATCAATTGATGCGGAGAACAGTGTATTTGAAAACACAAATGGGAACGGACAAAAAAAAAAACCTTTTTTTAAAACATTTTCAACGGGGTTGGTGCCATTCGATAGATCTCGTTGATCTGATCCTAATCATGAAAAAAAAACTCCTTTTGGATGAGAATTCGATCAAAGGTGGTGAGATTGTCGCAGAAGTGGCCTGAGCTCTGGAAGCGGTTTCTCGATCGAAATGGGAGGGGGGAGGGGGGCGGGAGGAGAGTACGTGGATTTTTTCCAAAAAAACATTTTTCTCTTCGATTTCGACGGGGTTGATACCATTCGTTGATCTGGTTGAGCTCATTCCAACAATGGGAAGATCGCTTCATTTGGGGTGAGAATTCGAGACGATAACACGGATCATTAAATCAATTGATGCGGAGAACAGTGTATTTGAAAACACAAATGGGAACGGACAACTGCAATGACCACTTGCATAAGCAGTTGAAGGCTTGCTGAGGAATGACACGGTCATCTGCGCGAAATGAACAATCAGCATGTATCTTCAGGTCATCATCGTAAAACTTGACTTTAGCACATTTGGGAAGACAATCGGGTAGTTATTTGACAACTAAAAGAAAAGCTCAATGGCCTCAAGCATCCCCTATGAAATTCCACTGTAGGCGTACTCCCTATGACTTTCCACTGTGGAAAAAATTTTCGTCTGAGTAGCTGTTTTCAGTCTTAGCCCTAAACTCTCTTTCGGCGATAAAGAGGCAAGTTAATGAAGTAGCTTCTCGAATACATCGACTTGGGATGATGAGAAGTGCGCTCATGTATGGCGCAGATTCATATATCTCCATGAAGGCTTTCGTGCCAACGGCGCACATAAGAAGAACGATCCAAGTTTTTGTAAAGATCTTTCGCCCTTAAAATGCTTTATTCAGCAAAGCGAGATGCAGTCACATCGGTTCCATACATTATTTAAAAAAACACTATGTGCTCATATTTGGCATTGTTTTGATGTTCGGGATAACGTGATGTTGTAGCCAAATGATTTTAAAATAAAAGTAAAAAGTACGATAGTGATCATTATATGAACATAAACAACAAGCATCAGCAGTGAGGGAATTTCAAAAGAAATGCTAAACTCGCAGGTGCAATTGCAAAAAAAAAAAACTGTTGAGAATAATAAACTGTTTAAAAAACAAAGCCTAAAGTGAGCAACAAACCAGGGAGGGTGCGGGAAATGCCCCATATATGTGCAGCTTTGCGCCCAAAAGATACAACAACCAGAATATCAATGACCACCCAGAACTATTAAACACCTCATTAGCTTCTGTTTTGCAGACCTACCGTTTAACGTGCAAGAAAATGAGCTTTTCTGAAAGCATGGAATTAATTTTTATAAGAAGTTAAACGGTATTTCGCAGTCGCAATACATTGTAGGTTAGGTATTTAATAATGCTGATGAGGTTTTCAATTGTTTTGCGTAAATCAAAAAAAAAAAAAAACAAACGAAACAATTCTCAGGATGCAGCACTTTCCTGCGACAAAGGCTCCTGAATAAATAGTCGTGCAGGAATTCATGCAAGGGATATTTGGAATTTTGGAAGATGATTTCGGCCAAAGCATATTGAAAATTCCATGTGTTCCTTGCCTTGAAGGTCTCTGCAAATTTTTGTAAACGATAACTGCTCCGAATAGGATCTGAATGTATGGGACAAATTAAAGGGGAATATACAAGGGCTTTTACAGCGCGAAAATCGAACGCTGAATTGGGACGAGCCAATCACAGTCAGGGTGATAGACAAACACGTGAGATTAGCAAACAAGACTTACCTAATAGAAAAATCAAATAATGCAGGTGGTAAAGTTGTTTGATGAAATACATGGTAGTTCCGGTTCCCGAACTTCCTCAATATTATGGGACGATGGGATTTTTTAGAACTGGAAACTGTTGTCAAATGTTCACAGCGATAAATGAAATTTTGAAGATGGCGGCGGCGAACACCCCTATCGGTGCATCAAGTTTTTTATTGACCCCGACAATCTGAAAACATTAACAAATTTACATTGCCTGGAAGTTTTTCTTCGTTAACTCAAAACTTTCAACTCACTCGGCTGCTTAACAATTCTCATGTTGCCGGTTACTTTGTGATAATTGCGAACGATGCGGGCTGCCAAACTGCTGGTCGGCAATACAGTCAGATAGACAACGGGGCGCACTATGGAAACGGATGCAAAAATATATAATTTGCGATGCAAATTCATCGACATGACAGTCTTTCGCGTGATCCTTAGCCGCGACTTTCCCTTGCGGTACAGAAATGCGTTAAGTAGCGTGAGGACCCAGGAAACGCTTGAAAAAAAAAAGTAAAAATCTATATGAAGCTAGATTTTTTCAGACATATTCATTCGCCTTAAAAATTCCCAACTCACTTCCATCGGATTAGCCTGAAAGTTTCTTTTTCCGCACATGGTAAAGAAACTGAAATCACGAAAGGCGGCACAAAATTTTGGTAGAAAATCCGACCTCATTTCGGTAGATGAAAATGATCAAATATCATCGCTTCTCTCTCAGCGCTCTTGCCAGACAGTATGTGAACAATCGCTGCAGAGCGATAATATTAACAATTTTTTGTCTAGTTGCACCAGAAGCAACGAAATTGGATTGTTTTCTAACCAAAAAAATTGCATTTCAAAAAACGCGAATAAATTGTGTTCAGGACGGACTGATTCAAAATGCTGCTCTTTGAAAGAAGCCATCCTCATTTTTCACTCCGCGATGAACGCTATGCCACTTGGCGTCCTCAGAATGGTCAGCAGGTGCATGATACGGCGTAAACACCAGGCGCTCGCCCGTGTTCCCAACTATGGCATACAAATATCAAAGCAAGTTATGACTTTTCAAGGCTTCATAATTTCCCGTTCGCCGCATTGCGAAGATTCTTGCGATTGTTCAATTGTTCAGATATTTGTAGATGTCGTTTTGCTCATACCGCTGCACGGCGAAAAACGGAATAAAATGAAGACGATCAAAACTCTGTCAACCGAATTACAATTAGAAGATGATATGCTATGGATTCTCTCTTTAAAGCATTCATTTATATGAATGGTTACTCATTTCAGCTATTCAATGTGACACAGGATGATTACAAATAAGGCGCACAAAATGAGGGGACACTTTGAAATAATTTGTAAGCCTGAGGCCACTGAGGTCAGGAAACTCCGAACTGTAATTGTCAAAGATCCAGAATGTTAATCGTTTTGGCCCTTGCTGAGATGAGCACTTAATAAATTTTTGAATAGAAATATTGATTGATATTCACGGTCCCTCACCCTTTCAAAAACTATCACAGCCCGATATTCTTGAAAGTTTTTTAATGCCCAGTTCCTCAACAAATCAATTATAACGTGATCTCGACACCTTCAGTACATCAACAATGCGAACATGCATGCGCTTTCATTTAACGACAACAAAATTATGGGCCATTAGATGTAAAAGATGCTAGTAGGAGCCCTATAATTTTATAACAATTACTGCAAGAACTGTTACGGGACGAAGGAGGTTCAGACATCTTGCAACAGCTCTTTGGAATCGTACCAAACGGTTTGTTTTCATTCAGGCTGCGGCATCCTTTTCCTTCCATTTTGTGTTGCACTTTTATTTTCCGATTCGACGATGCTACGAAGCAAATTGCGCATCACTACAAATTGTTTGAACGGTTCTATGTTTGACCACTCATTCATTCATCACATGATGAACTTAATGAGCATACTAAGGGTGTTGCAATGCCTCTTATGGAAAAATAAATAATGCAGCCGTTCCAACAGTAACTGATGCAGTATCACAGTTTAAGAAATATATAACGTTGTTAGCGAACACCAGATGCGAAAAAAATGACATCCTTTATTCGACGTTTCCCCGTGACAGTCTCCATGTTCTTTATTCGATGTACAAGCGTGATTTCCATTTTCAGAATGCATAAATAGGCATTCCTCATGATGACTGCGCGCCCTGCATATTCCTAATAATGGTGTATCGTTCCGATGCAGTGAACAAAGGATATTCGTTACTGCGCTACCGGTGCTCGGGAACGACAGTAATTCTGCCACTACATTTGAACCTTGTTAATCCTTCCGAATGCAGTCTCCAGTTCTTTGCAATACTGCAATTAGTCGTCTGCATTTTATTTGAGAATATATTTGACGACTTTGGAAACAGGAATATGTGCTCTAAACAGTCAAGTGATATGGAAATTTAAGGAGACCAAGAGAAGGAGGGAATATTTTTGGGTTTCGCCACCTCCTTCCTCCAATTAATGCAAATGCATCCGAAACACTCATCCTTAGGCAGCAAAAACGTGATTTTTAATGTACTCGTTATATAATAGAAAAGCGGTGACGATGCAACAAGAGCAACAACAACCAGAAACTTGAAAGCTGCATTTGGCAAGCAGCAAGGACCTAACGAAAACAACATTCACTGTGGTTAAGGAAAACTTAAGCTAGACATAAAAGACTATTGAACCAAGCCGTTCAAGCCCAGACGTATTTGTTGATGACAAGCAATTTAAGCTAGCCGTTCAAGGAAATCTCTTAAAATCATTTGAACTAGACCAGAAAAAAAAAATTCCGCAGCAATCTCTTCTGCTTCACAGCGGGTTCCATTCATGAAGCTCCTACTCTTGCCAATAACCCCCCGAACCGTCAACGACTGTTACTTGCACTAAGAGAATCCACGCTAAATAATAAATGGAAATGTCGAGCTACTGCTCTAGCACCACTGTCAGCAATAATCCGAAAAAACATCCTTTTTCTGACTCAGAGTGATCAATATTTACATGATAAAATAACGAATAACGACGATAACATATGAAAGAATGAACTAGACTGCAAAATGGCACATATGTCGCACCCACAAACATTCAAATATTTACTGATAAAAACGCTTCACAAAATCGACAGCGAATTCGGGCACTTCGACACATACAGAGCTATGCAAAGCATGCAGCAAAACGTTCCCAAATGGTTTCAGTAGCAGGGCTCCAATGGTCAAAACTAAATGGAATGCGTTCTGATGATGAATTCGAATTGCTGTGGAGAATCTGCACTCTTTTCCATATTAATGATGGCACCATACAAGAACGATTCAGTCAGCCGGGCTGTCTATGCGATTAGAAACCCTATGAAACGCTGTTGTTAACCAGCAGCCGTTGAGAGATGTATGTGGTTTCGTTGAAGCAGGTAGTCTTGTGAAGCAACATTCTAAAGACTAACAATTGTTTGCACAATTACTAGTTTGTAGCAAAGTGATGCGTCGCGACAGGATAAGCTTGTGGTGTATATAAAAGCAAAACGTTGGAAATAGGGCCACTAGAATGGCAAGACATGCGCTTTCCGTAAGTATTGCATGAATCGTTCAATTAACCCTACAGATCTCGAAAAACTGAAGCACGACGATTTCATTTCGTACAATATTCCTGCCCGATCAACGATCAAATACTCCTCACACATATTGCGAATATTTGATCGAACGATTTTCTACAAAAAGAGAACTGTGCAGAACACCTGTTGGTCCCCATTCCTCCATGAATTTTGGTGCTGCTTATCAAAAAATTTCATCTTCTATCCAAAAATTCGCAAACAAATGTTTGTTTAACGCACACTTTAGTTTAACATGCTGTACGTTACGACGTTGTGCACACCACCTCCCAACCGGTCTGTGGGATTGGACTGGAATGCAGCTACTCCTCTCACTTTTCTTTCCCGCCACACTATTTTCTATGGACACAAACAGTTTGGAAATTAAAGGAATCGCATCGAAACTTAAGTTGGGAGCGCCTCGACACCATCGACTATGCTTGCCAAATTTCACCGCATAATGTTTCTGGTTAACAGTTGTAACTACTGCACCGATGGACAAGCATATATTGAATGCAAACACCGGTCGGTCATGACCGTGCCACAAGAAGCCTTTGTGATATGGTGAAAACGCCCAAAACGAACTTGAGTCAAACTGAAGCATAGTAAAGTGTAGCATAACGCTTTGGTGCAATAAATTGAGAGCTGTCTCTGCAATATTTACAGAAAACTGAACGGTATAAGGTTAAAGAAAAGGAAATGTGAAGTCAGGGGGTGATATGATGATAATTAAGCCTGGGCGTAACAGATTATGTATTGTTGACATCAAAGATGGTGTTGCTGTTTTCAATAAAATCAAAGATAAAAATAGGTAAAGATGTTGCTATTTAGTGCATCTTCAAATGAAGAATGCTTTAAATATGGCACTATGACTTAGCCGTTACGCGCGCTCTGCCTACTCAAGTTATTCTGTGCGGGGTGCGCATAGTCCTTACTTATCATCTATCATACGTCTCGTATTCCTTTATCTCAGTTTAAATATGATGCCCCACATCGGCAGAAAGGCACTTTCCAAGATCTAACGCCGATGACTAAAACTCCTCTAACATGACGACAAGATCATCAAATATAGCATATCATAATATGTACAGTACACCATAATATGCACATCATAATAGGACATCATGATATCATAAGGACGCACGGGTGCGCCGAACTCATCATTCGTTTTTGGCTGCGGTTTTAGTATTCACAGGTAACAGAAACCACAGCTACTGAATGAGTAAATAAAGGGCACTACTTTATAACTAAATGACGGCGGGATTTTAAAAAAGCAAGCTGAAAGCACTTCCTTATGACGTCAGAGTTGCGAAAAAGCACCATCATTACGCCCACACACATGAAATTCTTTCACACAGCGTCTGATAAGTACGAGAAGCTTGCTTATTTCGGCGTACAATATTTACATAAACGTTTATTTTTTGCAAGAAATGGCCAAAACACACAAACGTTCAGGAAACGAACATACATAGAGGTCGGAAAAGAAGAGAAACAAAAGAAACGAAACTAAAGCAATGGGAAGGAAATGAAAGGAATAAACCGTGACAAGTGAAAACATAGGGAATATGCAAAAAAGCCACGACAGCTTGCGAGTCAGTTATAACTAAAGCAGATGGAGCCGTTGGACATTAGCTTGGACAGTGCTGCATGGTCCTCCAGGCGTTCTTTTGGAACAATAAAGTGTTGATGCACTCGCCACCTTGGTTGAACTGGCTTCCAACGGTTAATCAGACTGCTGGCAAAACTCCTTGAGTAACGAAGCTACATGGGCATATCGAAATCACGTACAAACTTCAGTGCTGAATACGAGAGGCGTCGAAACGTGAAAGCATTGAAGAGCACCGCCACCCTCCAAAAGCAACCAACCTCTTCACTCCCTCCACAATAAAAAAGAAACCGAACAAACCAGGTTATCTCATGATGCCATTCTGGGGATTTTACAATGCTACCCCTTGCGCCTCATTCCAGCACCCTTTAGCCTACCCTTACGACAACGAGAAATCCATGCATTAAGACCTCCCAGAGTAACTGGAGGATTTTTCAAAAGGAGAACGACACAAAAAGAATGTTATGAGAACCCTGGAAACCTATTTTACAGAACATTTTTAATAACACACGGGCAATGCTTCCAACAATTTACCTTCCCTCCCAGTACCACGAAAATATATACTAAAAAAACAAAGATTATGAGGAATGAATTCAAGAAAAACGAAAATCCTACACAAAACGACGCCGAATACGGTCTGACACGGCCTCAACCAAGTCTGGGAACATGGAAGTATAGCGAGTTTTAAGCCCACCTGTAATTAACACAACTCTACCTTGCTAAGCCCACTAAGACACTCCAGCAGCTGCTACTCATGCATTAAAAAATGATCAGATCAACTCATGCTAACCCCTTTCCACAAATTCCTTTCGTCTTCCCCTTCAGCCACCTCAGATCATTCGAAATCACCTCAATCAAATAAGTAGTCCTACAGCTCTGGCAGGCGGTTGCAATCGCGTTTCAGGACATTTGAACCATGATGCGCAACTGGCAGAAACACAACGACTGGAAAACACTAAAAACTGATTCTAGTCCAAGACGAAACAGCATGGTCGATGGGACATCCGCCGCACACAAATCCCTCTAAAATTCGATCAAGCAAGACACTGTGGTTGCGAATATTATAGCAAGAGACCGTGTTCCCACACCCATTCTTTTATTTGCCGCGCTGCTGCTAACTGCTCGAAGCTGAATGTATGCAGAATTCTGAAGCATGAAATGCCACGTCTGCCGAAAAAAGATACGAACTGTTCTGCTCATGTTGCGGGTCTATTACCGCAAAACGCTGAAGGCAGACTGCTTGATTGCGATAAAAACATATAAACATTCAATGGCATCACAATACTGCTGCGATCCAGCATCATAAGTACTCAAGAAGAACTGCTAAATCAAAAATCGCAGGATGTTCCAAAGTCTGGTGACATCCACCCGTCACAGACTTCGCCGGCAGAGACGACGCATTGAAACTCATAAATGAAACTGCCTTGGAGGTTCGAAATTCTTTCATCCGCTTCCATTCAATGACAAAGCACGAGCGGAGGGGCGTGGGGAGAAAGGCAGGATGTGTTTCGTTTGGAGTGATGACCTCTGAATGTAGAATTTCATTTCACTCCGCTGCTGGAGTGGAGCTAGAGAAATCGCTGAAACAGTGAACAAGAGAGAATGAAACGACGCGATGGCCGGACAGATGATAAAAACCCCTAACAAACTGCAGACTGCATCTGCAGAATTTCCCGTCTAGAAAAAGGCATCCCTGCTGCGGAGAACCGCTGAACAACCCTTTTTACACGTCATGACCGTCGATTCAAGTGTATATGTGCACATCCCCCTCCCCCTCCCGAGGATATAGTATGGGAGAAGGGCCTTTCAGCCCACATGCAGAACCGAAACCCTCACCCGAATAGGTTGATGAACGGGGAAACAACAAATCTGACACCTCAAGCCTCTCTGCTTTCGAAGGAAGGATAACAATGATAAACATAAACGCACCCAGCCGTTCTGACCCTTCCCTGAAGAAAAGGGGGTTGCTAAAAAACTCCGCCTTTGGTAGGGATGAAATCATGCAAATGTCTTCGCCTGCCGGGAAAATGTGCTTTGGGAACCATGCCGAGTCGATGTCCGTATATGGGCTGGCACAATCCTTCGATGATGGTTTATTTTTCACATCAACATATGCAAGGCGTTGACTGACTGATTGTACGCCGTCTGCAACTGGCAGAAGCGGTTTTCACGGTAAAGCGAGCAAGCAGCTGGGAAAGTGCAAGCATGCATGTTGGCATTACGGGTATGAACATATCATCAGCATACCGCGGTGTACCAACATGGTTGCTGACACTCGCATAAATAATGCGCGATTCTTGGTGATACGATTGTCGCTTCTCGCTGCCGCATCTCAGCAAGCGTTTAACGCAAATACGCCTCATACATTACTCACGACCGCTTCTAGTTTTCGATACCTCGGTACCTGAAAATGATCGAGGAAGACTACTGGTACTCGACCTGTAACTCTGTTTCTCGTAGACTAATTCGCAGGAAGGTTCCAAAATGGTAGGGCACCCTTCATCGAGAGACCGACCGTGCCAATGATTGTAACATGTCTTGCACCCAAGTAGTCCGACACAGCTACCCGCTGCTTAAAGATCGCCTGCAGCTGCGCAACAACAAAGTTTCCAGGCTTCTGCGCTAAGAACAATTTTTTACTTGAAAGCCGCATTTACGAACTACAGTGACACCTGTTACCTCGACTTGAACCAACGGGAAAATTCGAAGCTCTTAGTGGGGAGCGTAGTGTCTGCTCTCGCTG
>JPKZ01001137.1:782118-806308 GCA_000803305.1 Toxocara canis | reverse complement strand
GGGGGATTGGAGGGGGCGGGAAGTAAGAGTGCTGAGTTTGCATGCTTAATCGAGGAATCTTATATTGCCGAGAGAGAGAGAGGGCCTAAGTGAAGGATTTGTTGTGCATTATTATATACACTTCTAGTGATGTAAAAAAAAAAAAATCTATTACCTGCGAAACTAGGAACGGAAAGAGATTTTTTTTCAAAGACTAATGGGAAACACATCCGTTCTGTGTGAACAATAAAAAGAGAAAAATCCTTACAATAAAACGCGATAGAAAAGAGCGTTACGAAAACGTAGAAGAATGAAATATCGGCTCCTGACATTCCCTAGATCAAATGCACTTTATATGATTAGAAAAAATATTAGTATAACAACTGCTCTAAGGCCGGAATTTGAATTCATCAATGGGAAAAGAACTAAATACATGGTCTGGACGGTATTCCAAACTAGCCCAACTCTAACAGCAAAGAATTTCCTTACATTCCTCTTCGAGTATGGTGCTTCTAGCTTTAAACCGTCCGATCGAGCTATCATATTCTTTGAAAATGTAAAGAGTTTAGAAAAATCGACGCTCAAAAATTCACATACATCATTCCATAAAGAGAGCAAAGATCACATTTTAAAAGCCAGCATTAGCACAGTGCAAAACATGTCTCTAAGATGTGCTTTACCTCGGTTCCCAAATGTTGTTGCTTCACCCACTTTCGCGCACTTATATGCGGTCGACATATATTGGCGACCCTTTGTTTTTCGTCGATTGCGCACTCTTTGAGAAATTGATCCCTTATAAAATTATGAGGCTTCATCTCGATTTATTTATGATCCTGATAGAGCTTCCAGCGCTCCTTAAGGTGTGCTAAAATTGGTCCCCAAATTTTGTTCCTTCACCCACTTATAGGCACTTATATGTTTTCGACAAATATTTGCGACTCTTCCTTTCTGATCAGTTGCGCATTCATTAAGAAATTGATCTCTTATAAAATGGTTTTATCTGAGTATGTTAGTGACTGTGATAGAGCTTCCAACGCTCTTTAAGATGTGGTTAGTCTCGAATGGCGAATCTTGCTCCTTCACCCACTTATGTTCACTTATGTTTTTTGATAGCCTTGGACGTCTTATACATAGTTTATAAGTGACCTTACGCAGTTAATCGTTTATGCAATTTTATGCTTTTAGTGCCCACTTTAAACGCACCGTAATTCTCGTAACAGATGTTATACGTCTGTTCACAGAAAGTTAAACAGTTACTGACGCCAAATTTGACGCAGCTACTCACTCCAGCCAATTTGCTTTTATGAAATTTCTCCACTCGCAACCGCATTAATCTTATGATCGCTGTCAGACCCTATGAAGTGGTATGCTTTTATTTATTTTTTGTTGTGATATTTGCAGCATCATTACAGTAGCATATTCGAGAAAAATTGATATCTTTAGCACGACGGTGTGCAATCATTGAGATCATTTTGAAGGGTAAGTTGATATATTTTCACCTCTGTTCTACTGTCTACCTATCGATTGCAGCTCCGATAACCATATGGGACCGCACTGGTCGTATGATGTAACATCAACATATCTCTGCTATTTTGGTGAACGGTCCTATAATGTGAGCGAAGCTATAGGTTTCTATCCAGCTGTTACTGTCTACCTATCGATTGCAGCTCCGATAACCATATGGGACCGCACTGGTCGTATGATGTAACATCAACATATCTCTGCTATTTTGGTGAACGGTCCTATAATGTGAGCGAAGCTATAGGTTTCTATCCAGCTGTTACTGTCTACCTATCGATTGCAGCTCCGATAACCATATGGGACCGCACTGGTCGTATGATGTAACATCAACATATCTCTGCTATTTTGGTGAACGGTCCTATAATGTGAGCGAAGCTATAGGTTTCTATCCAGCTGTAAAATTCACAACAGCTATGTTTTTCGTGATTTTACCATTCTTTTGAGCATAACGCACACTCGACAGCAGGAGGCTTCGATGTTAAATTGTATAATCATTTTTGCTTCTCTTTCAAATACGTGCAGTCACATATTTGAAAGAGAAACAACATAATTGCAATGAAAGCGGAATTCATTTTGCAAAAGTTCACGTGAAAAACGGAAACAAGTTAAGTTAAGACCAAATTCACAAATTCTGAACGCTTCTTTTCGCATTGCATCGTTAGGAGCGAACGCATTGAAATTACAGTGATCGTTCATGTTATTTAGTCCAGCTATACAGTACATCGTAACCAGTTTGTCTTAGCTCATGGCCTTTTAATTTTCCTTTTCATGAACATTATTCATTTCACCATTTCCGCATCACCGACATTATAACGTTGATATGGGTGAACATAAATACACCTCCGTTTCTGAGTGAACGCGTGCACTGGCGAAACTTTCAAGAAAACAATAGGCTGTTTGATTCACCAAAATTACTAAGCTTTCCTGCTGTCGTGAAACATCCATGATCTAAGAGACACAGGTATGAATATAACAGCCCGATTCATACGTGAATGACCTCTAAATGTATGTTTGTTATTCACGCAATCATTTTTTTAAATTATGCGGAAATCGTTATTAAACATGCATCCAAGTAGTTAAAATATACGTTATATTTGTATTCGGCAACACTTTTGACAAGTCATAAAACAGTTCGCACTACAAAGAAATCATTCAATCGGCAAGAAAAAAAACAATCACAATTAAATGAAAGTTGATGCAACACAGGTCCGAATCGATCGTATCGCGTTCATTCGAATATATGCTTCTTGATCTTATGCTTTCCTGTTTTTAAGGGGGTTAATAATGAAGAAAAGGTTGTTGCATATGGCACTATATAGATTCCTAGGGATATTTACAAATGTATGCAACAAGTCTGCGAAATGTGCTCATAAAGGAAAGCCAACTTAAGAAACTTTTGGTCGTAGAAGACAAACGAGGGAGAGATTGTTTGAATTGTTTTAAGAAAAATTGCTTTAAGAAAAAGAAACTTTCCTCGAGGAATGTTTTTATATTTGAACGAATACGATGGACTAACTAAACCGAGGTTCGAGCTTTTGGAATAGCGAAAAACCAAACGATTAAAGGAATGCTGAACATGTGTGGGAAAAATGTGTAGTAGAAAAAGAGCGCAATGTTAGCTCTTATATTTATAAACGTTTCGACATCCAGGACGACTGACATGGTCAAATTGTTTTAATAAAAAAAAATTTGGCGAACGAAGGAGATGATTGATCGATGAAGTAGAGAAATTTAATTTTCTCAGTGCCAACAGAGGTACCACATCCATAAATCGTCATCGACATTTCGATTCCAAACCATTGTTTTGGCATTTCAATTTGAAACACAAATGCAAAGAAATAAAAGCTACATACACTTCTGAGTGCACTAACGTGATATTTGTACAATTAAATGCGTGAACAACAACGCATGACGTTATCGTGTCCTATATGAATTTACTGAAGAAATGAACTATTTATAGGTGTTGTTAATTCTTTTTCTTAAAATATCCATAACTCAGTCAGGAAATTTCAGATGCATTTTGGAAAACTATTATTATCATTGTTATTATTATTATTATTGTTGTTATTGATATTATTATTATTATTACTATTATTGTTATTATTATTAGTAGTAGTAGTAGTAGCAGTAGTAGTCGTAGTATCACTTTTAGTATAACTATTATTATTTATTATCGTTACTGTCGTTATTATTATTATCACTATTATCACTTTATTTTTAGTAATGAGTAGTCAAATGAGAATTTTCGAATTTAGCACAGTCTCTTAAAATATCTGTTTAAAATTGTCAGCCATAGGGATATTTAATGCTTACAAAATTGATAAAAAGCTGCGATAAAGGAACAAAAGCAGGAGCCAAAACCAATGACGATTACTACCAGTGGTCCCATACAAATCAAGCGTACTTCAGTGTACTCTATTTATAACTGATGTGCGAAATATATGGAACCGTGCCCGTACAAGTGCTACACGTCACCTGAGTAGTTTCCTTTGCAAACGAATATGTTATTTCCATAGTTGCCTTCGCGTCATAGGGTTTCATTAGATAGGATATAAAGAAAACTGAAAATTTTTCCGATAAGACTGAAACATTTCACTGTTTCAGTAGGATTCGACACTCGACTGTGCCTTTCAACAATTTCGACTATCGAAAAGTGTATATTATTTTCGAAATTGGCCTCAGAGGCGCCAGCGTCACATTTATTCGCATCATTACTAATGGCTATAAAATTTCTTCGAAACAACCCTCTCGTAGTTCAAATAAGCATTAACGATGCAGCTCAGAAAGACAATCTTAGATTTTCAACGAAAACAGCAGCTGCAAGATGTTTCATAAATTTTCCTTAAACTTTTTCTACTCGCTCACCTTACGGAATGGGCAACGGAACAAATCCAAAGCTGAGAAAAATAATATGCAAATAGTTCATCACTGAACCATAGGTGAAATTCTGATCCATTTCTTTTATTCAAGGGTGCAAATAAGTTCAATAAGATAAATGGGTTCCAATCATTGAAGACAGCACGGAAACTGATTTCGCCCGTTTTAGAAGTAGCCCTCAGCCTTAAAACTTCGCACGAAATTTCGTTTTCTCACCCAAGAAACAGAGAACAACTGCTTCAGCATAATTTCGCAAAACCCTGCTTAAAATGCAAAGTTCTAGAGAAATTTCACGAGAATTCAATGTGGAAATTTATAGGGTGGACGCTAGCGATGTCATCTGGGCCAACTCAGAATTATGTAATGGCCAGCCAACTTCATTCGCACCACATTCGATGTTGCTGTTCCGATCGTCCAATAAACATAACTAAAATTGAACTGGTGCGCCACAGTTCGCTCGGAAACTGAATTGAACCTATAGCGGGAATGAGATCAAAGTAGACGGGACGACGAGACGCTTGGAAGACAAGCAGAGTGAAAAAAAAAATGCAACAATTTTCCTGTACACAATGTAAAACAGATAAGCGAATAAATCATTTCAAACTGACGAACCTCTATCACGTGTTTCATAAACGGGAAATTTTATTTAAAGGTTTATCTAATGCACGCTATTTTTGCTGCTATGTTCTAACATCAGTCCCAATGACTACAGATCAGAGATTTTGCCGATCTCAACATTAAGCTGACGTAATCTACTGAGGTCTTTTAAGGTCGTAAGAAATTCTACACGGAATAGGAAGAATACAAACGTAGAAGACGACCAGAAGGCAACAAAAAAAAAATCCCAGTGCAACTCTGTTCCTCACAACAGCGCCCTAAATAGCAGAAAAATAAGTTTTGTGGCAAAAGCTACTTATAAAGAAAATATGTAATTGCACAGTAATCGTTGCTATCTGCTACGGACAAGTCCTACACAAAAGATAGCGGTGCAATATATCAAAATAACACAAAGCTCTGTGGAAGCTAAGATCTATTACAGGACTGGACTTCATGAACTGGCATGCATCAAAATAATAAAGAACGGAAACGGCCATAGTAAATTTCCCAAGTAGTCAGTAAACCTGCAAAATGTCCGCAGCAAGCAAATCGGGACGTAGAACATATCGTTTGACGCTTCTTATACCATTACACTAAAATGCTTTGAGGGCTTGCATAATACGAATCTACCTTTAATTATATGCGACTTTCGACTTTCACTTAAGGAAGAAGAATCGTGTATAATCAGCAACCGTTACCTTAGAACACTTCATCATAGATATTTTCAGAAGACGTGCGATAAAATCGTTAGATTCAAAAGCTTAGATCGTGCATCGGGAGGGCAGCAAATTTGCTTTAAGAGGATTTTAGAGATAGGCTGGCTGCTCAGGACGCAAAGCCGTGATACGCCGAAGGTACTCTGTATCGCGGAAGAAGTCCGACTGAAAAGAGTTGTGACGAATAGTTGACATTCCGGAAGATGTTTCATCAATGAATCGCAACTTCATGAGAAGCTCGTGTGGCTCGAACGGTCGATCTCGAAGTTCGTTATCCAGGAAGTCACGAACATCATTCCACGTTACCTGCAGTATTTCCTGTTTGTCACATCTCAGAAACATTTCAGTCATTCATATAAATTTGTGGCTATCAAGAAATTTGCATATGATAAAGTCAGCTTGCACTGAAGCAACGTTTTCAGCTTAAAAAATGCATGAAAATGTCGCTTGATTAACACCGTGCGATGAACGGCGCCTTGCAAAAGAAATGACCTTTTAACTTGTTCCAATCTAAGGTTATCCACCAAATCGACATAAAGGCGGTGGCCAATCGATTTTAGAACTACGGCATTCAGTTACGAGCATTTCTGAGAGGCAGTTGAAAAGAAAAATGAAAAGAGCAACGTTCTATAAATTACTAAACAGGAACAATTCTCGGCTCATGAAAGAAAGTTTAAATTCTGCAGCAAAAAATCCAGGAAATTCGCAAAGCGTCATTGATGATTCTTAGAGAATACCTTCCCGCCTTTCTTCCTCCGCATTGCTCCAAGCAATGCAACAATTTCCTTGAGTTCTTCACTCATGCCGAGGAATCTTTTCGCACGACCGAAATAGTGTATTCGAGTGAAGTAAGCCTTGAGGTGAGTGGACGCCAAATCGACACACATAGTCACCACTGACAGACCTACAATAACTTTCCGTTTGAACCACTGAAAGCAAATACCAAATTATTTGTGCGGTAAAACACTGCTGCAACACGAGTCAAATAAACACAAGTAACATCTCTAAAAAGCTAGTCGCCTCTGTGAGCTCAGCCATAATCTCGAATTACAGCACTTTAGCGCTGAATCATGGCGTCCAAAACGAACGACTCAGAACTCTCCGCACGCGCATATTATGAGCGATGTTCGTTAAAAATTTTTTGACTGCATAAAAACGTTACATCGGAACAATTGTGTTGCATTCATTTATTTGGACTTGGACAGTTTGATATTATGAAAGAGTATTTCAACGGAAACTTTTGTGACCAAAAACCATAACACCAAATCGGCTCAATTGTACAAAATGTTTTGAACACATAAATCCATTCGCCAATGTTTGTGGGCCATTTTCACGTCCAAAATAAGTTCCCTAGACAATATGTTGTTTGAAATTCCGAGCAAAAAATCCAAAAATGTTTCGAAATCACAATGAAATTTCAGTGGAGATATAGGAAGGAGACATAAAACACACCAACAATAACGAAGGCGACAATAAGAGAGAGGAAAATATAATCCTTGACAACGATATCACCCAGTCCAACTGTGACGATGAGGTTAAAACCGAAATGGAAGGCGTGAATGAACGACCACGAACGTTCCCAATTGATGAACATCGCTGAGCCCATCGAACAGTACAAGCATATGCAAGATACGTAAGCACCTTAAACATTTTTTTAATTCATTATGTGCGTTACCCTCAACGGACTGAGCTCACAAATAAAGAGTCTTCAAGAAAAACGTTGAAAAATCCTCACTCAGGAATGCTGTAGTTATCTGCAGTTAATTCAGCTAACAAAAAAACAGTTCAAAAAAGAACAGAAAACTGCAGTTAATCCAAAACCGAACTTTCATTATCAGTTGTCAGGGAAGTTATGAATTCGGTTAGCTTCTAAGGGTTCAATCTACAATAGATCAACGAAGCAATGGGATAGTCTATTGTCTGGATAAGCGAAGATGCCTTTAAGCACATGCAAACGGTAACTCATGTTACAAAACATGATGAAACAATCCCCTATTCGTCGTTGAGTTGTCCGAATAAGTTTAAGACGCTTAGGTCGGTTCATCTTTTCGTCTTCTGAGCTTTAGCCAAAAAAAAAGAATACGGCTGCCAACAAAGAGAGATGTCATCGAAATATGGATGTTCGATGTTCCATCTTTTTTAAACTGAAATCCCGCTCAACTAGAAAAAACTTTTCTTGAAACAAAATGAACGGATTTCGTAGGAATGTTACGAACTGATAATCATATTGGAAAGACATAAAATTGTAGACCATCAGAAAGTGAAAACTCACCAATTGGGAACCACAATTTTTCATCAGTCCCATCGATCCCAAGCATTTCCATCGTATCAGACTGTCCGTTCGAAGACTGCATCGATTTTCTTCTTGCGTATCTCCTTCGACAACAAACTTGCTGCAATTTACTTACGTTAACTTCTCGTTATTTTCCCTATAATGGGCCTATCTTGTCGGCTAATGCGATTCTCCTTTTTTCCTAAGCGATATAAAGAAGAGTTTGTACAAGATATGCTTTACTATCGATTGCACGAATACAAAAAAAAATCAATGATTTCTAACATTTATAACGACAAAAGTTTAATGTTCTTTTTGTTGTGCTTATTCATATAAAGAAGATCATTTGGGATCGCAAATGCGCCTGATGGAGTTCAAATTTGCACTAGATGATTTCATTTGAACAATTTATGTTGCGAATATATTGCATCTATAGCCCTTAGCGGCATGAACTGTTCTCAATTACAGAGATGTTTTTTCGATGGAAACGAAAGGAAAATTCTTATGAATGATTACGACTACCCGCCAACGTTTTAGAACAATATCGAATAGTATTAATTTTCTAGACGACAACAATTTTACTTCGTCCTAAAAAGGCGGCATGGAATAGGAGATGGAAAAATAACTGAAATCTCAAAGGAGTGAATTTTCTGAGTCCTCTGGATATAACAGATATTTAATGATACCTTCCCTCCCTTATGCTTTGGTTTTCAGAACGATTCGTTCTTGAAATTCGCTGAACGATGAGACCGTTTGCCTCTCAGCTCAACCTAAAGAAAGCAACTGCAAGAGAGACATCTTCAGATAGAACGAATAAGGCCTTCGATGACAACTGATTAGTCGGAGCATGTGTGTCGTGAAGACACTGTATGCTGCACTGGTATCGATGCTCGATCTATACGAAAGCTGATTGTTAAACGCGTCGAGTCCCGTACGTCTATAGAGCAACAGAAAAGAAGAACGCTGAGATTCTTGCTACTTTTTGCGAGATTCTTGCTACTTTTTGCGTCACATGGTTTATACATACAATCACCCACTGCACTGACACATACTGATGTAGCGCGGCAGGAATTACGCGCCTGGATTATATCCGTTCAGTGACAGCAACGAGAAGCCAGTGAGACCCTCGTATGCCGGAAGCGCAAGACGCGTGTCGTATATATGCAAACTGTTCGCCTTACGCTAACACGCATCCGGGCTCGTGCATACAAGAAACATGACGCATGCAAAAATATACGGCGCGCATCTAACAACATGCTACGGCTTCTGATGCTTTGCGTGATTTGAGAATCGTTCGCACAGAGCTGCCGGTATCCATTATATGAATAACAACTGAGAAAAATACAACCTTGATTTTGCGAATCATCCGATTCCAGTTCGAGACGAATCGCAGCAGAGTTTCTGAGAGAAATTTGCCAATATCGGCGGCAGTAATGAACATGAGCGGAATGCCGACGAGAGCGAACGCGACTGCGAACACTTTACCGAGATCCGTATCAACGGACACTTCTCCGTAACCTGGATTTTCAAAAAAATAAGTCCATGGCAACATAATGACCGTCGGAAGTTTGGAACTGTATGCGGACTTACAACAGACGTATCGGAAGATGGAAGATTCCTGTCATCTCCATAATTTTTTCGAACGCTCACAGACACTGCGGTCCATGCTATTTCTTTTCCTTCCCTCTGTTTCTACAACTCTTCATTTTATACCACTCTTATATAATGTATATTGCTTCGCATGCTTTCACCTCACATTGGTATTTTGAGGAGACGGAAATTTCGGTGATGAGCGACAAAAACCGCGTGCGACACACGTTTCTTGACAGTTTACTGCTATACCTGCTATTATGCTCTGAAAACGAGTACCCGAAAAGAATACAATCATCGCGTGCCACAACCTAACTTTACTCAAATCCACTTCCCTCTTCCTTCTTCCCATAATATACTGTGTTGGACAGTGCAGAAAATTACCATTACCACAGTACTTTCATTCCTTCTGCACGCCTTCACAACAAGATTGCTTGAGTGCAGTTTAAAGAGAAGAAACGTAATTTGAACAGGTGGAAATGTATAAAGGCAAAAATGAAAAAAAAAAAACAGCAAAAGCCGGTACTGCTGACTTTGCTGGAAAAGTTATTAGGCCCGATGTGTGCTGCAATGACCTACAGAAAGCTCTTCAGATAACACAATTATGTGGGATATGAACTTTCACTCAGTCAGCGAAACCGAGCTGGCCTGCCAAAATTGGCCGTAGCTACACCCTTATATCCCTTACTCTTCCCCTGTTGAATAATCAATTTTCCATTTCCTTCGCAAGGATGCAACAATGATTTCCTTCGTGACGACTGTTCCTCAAACAGCGCGATTATTGCCCCGTTGGAAATGGCCTGTGAAAAAGACTCTTGAATTTAGGAAAAGAGGAACGACGACGAACAGCAAGGATTGCTGCACTGCCCCGTGGGAGGTCTCTTATAATCTTTCCATAAAGTTCCGCGGAAAGTGGTCGATATATACAAACGCGTAATTTCTTTTGAAAATTTTCGGCACTGTTAAAAAAAAAAATCGGGTTTAAACGACAGATAGCATCTAGATATCACTGCCCAAAGGAGATATGCTGAGTGATAAGTGGTTCGCATGCCGACACGTCAATTTCGAGCCATCCCTAAATAACTCTGCGAACTAGACCAAATCTGCGCTAATTCTTTTGCAAAAACCGGAAGATTAAAAACCAAGCAAGCTTAAAAAAGAGCATCCTCGTGATCGCGAACGACAAAAAATTGGTCCCCTTCCTCCTCAACTTTTTTGCGCGTGGAAGGCTCATAAACAATTATCGGTGAAAAAAGCAGAGCTTTTACAAGTGAAACCTGGGTAGTGCGCCGAAAGATAAAAGTGAGGAAAATCGCGCTCGCTTACCTATTAGTGAGTTTGATAAAGAGCTATGTAGAGTTTTCAACAGTCGTTATCAGGAAAACACGAGCAGTGGCAAAACGAAGAAGTAAGACGCGCGTCGTACGATTACGCATACGACGCGCGTGTTGCACGGCCGCTCAGCTTGCGCCGCGCAACATCGATCCCCGTATCGATGCAGCTGACAACCATGCCCACGCATGATTGTTCTGACCAGTTCCGGAGCGCCTGGTGGTCAGCCTGCAGACGATCCGTTGGGAAAGCAGCCGGGAATCGAACCCAGGTCTTTCAGCGTACGAAGCGGGAGCTCTATCGCTGAGCTACTGCCACCCACATATGTATATACATAATATAGCTTAAATAATGTTCTGACTGATGCTCATTTTCAAAAGTTCAATCAAATAAGAGTCAAATGTAGCAGTATTAATGGAACAAGAGGAACCATACCACAGGTGGTGAGAACAGTGAGCACATAAAGCAAGGCAGTGGGGAACGTCCATTTATTGTGCATGTTTTCGAGGTCGTCTGGCTTATTCAGCTCTTTTCTTATAGGCCTTCGGTCGTCGACAACTTCGGATACCGATACCATGTACTCCCTTAAAAGAATCACTCTTAGTTTGCTAAATTGCAATCAAATGCTGCTACACTAAATCTTTAATTGGTACTGTGGCAATGTTTTGGTATTTTCAGTGTTTCTCGTATAAGTGAACATATTATCGGAATGTTTGTTTTCTTCCAGCTCATTACCGTTTTTTTTTTTGCAAGGAACAGCTTACTCCTATCAAGATGCAGTGTGCTTGGAAAACAATCGAGCCGAATAAAAGCAGAGTCGTCATCGTAACTCCAGTAGTAGAATTTTTGCTTTTGACATTAGATGAAACCATCTAAGTCGCCCGGAAAACAAAACAGATCTCTAAATGAAAGAAGCATACAGTAACGAGGATGGCACGCCATAAGCAACGAATCGCAAGATCATGTACGGAATTGTTGCATCGTGAAACTTTTGCAAGGTGCATTCTCCAGCTTAATGTGACTCGAGTAAAAAGCGGCACGCCTACAGTTTTGCAGCATTTGTGTTGGTAAACACGGCTTATTTTGAAAAAAACTAAACTTCAACCAAAGTTGAAAATTGCTCTTGACAGCTTACCGTCCGCCAGATATGGTCATGCAGTTACCTGTTCCGCTTCTCCTCTAAAGAAAAAAAAATCACCGCGCATGATTCATCGGAACTTCTTCGCGCTGTTTGGCTTTTTTCAATAATATCGCGTGAGTGACACAACAATATGCGAGACTGCGGTTTAAGACTATGGAAGATGAAAATTTTTTATTCTTTGTGAGTCGAATTTTCAGAAATCGTCGCTTTTTCGATTAGATTTTCTCATGCATCTTAGAAGCTCATTCGAGTGAGAAACTGGCGGATGAAAAATTTGACCAGTAAATGAAGAAGCTTCGGATAACTAGAAGGCGCTCAAAAATTAACATGAGTAAAACTTTCTGAGAAAACAACCACGGAAAATGATCGCTTGCCTGAACAAAGTGGCCCATTCGGCATGATTTATGGCACGAACACCCGTCTGCGCGTCGTTCAGAATCCGCCAACTGTCGGCGGTAAAATTGGTCATCATATTGGTGAGGCGAACAAGCTTCCTTGAACGCGCCATCAGTTCAGTCCTCGTTTCAAGGAGCATCAAAATCCACGCTCCCAGACAAAGATATCCAATCAGCACCGCCACCAGGATAACGTGCGGCGTCAAAATCTTCACATACTGAAGAAGCAAACAGCATTCTAAGAAATTTGGCCGATCTAGCCGATACCACCGGTGTAATTTTAATTCGCAGACCAATTTCATTTACATACAGGTTCATGTACCTACAGTTCTTGCCTCCAGCCCTATCCGTCAAATCGTTTCAGCTGATATCCACAGTCCATCAAAATAATTCTTCAAACTATCACTTTGCATGTGCTGAACAGTGGGAATACCACGTCTGTGGTTATTATTTTTGTCTCCGTTCTGGTTCAGTTTCTTCTCAAAACTATTTATAAAGCAGCTTGTTCTTTAGGGCCTTCTTGTACAGTCGGCAGCTGCGAACCATCAGAAGCCCAATTCGGTGCGCAGACCTCTGAAAGATTCAGCCATCCGCCGAAATTTTGACGCTCAGGGCTCCACCGTCTTCGGCTTTCGACATCACATGGGTGGACCTCAGAAAACTTCAGTTGCCTGCTGCAAATTCGTCACCCGAAGTTGTGATGAGTCTCAGCGTTCCCCGGTAAGTTCTCGAATTGGCATTTTCGGAATACCGAGAAGTGTGCTTTTATGCCGTTTCGCAAATTTACAACTATGTGAATGCGTCTTTTTATCAAGCTGTTCAACTCCTGAATTTATGAAAATTGATTTATTTTTAAAAAATTATGAAATTTGCAAAAATGATTCGCACTGGTGAGTACAATCTTCATCTCAAAACTATCTCCTTTCTGCAAGTTCAACCAAATCACCGAACTCCGATCTTTCGTTATTTGCGAGCGATTCGTGAAACCGAACGGTTTGATGTGTGGGTCGCCAAAGCGCGCACCGTGCCAACCTCCTGGTGCGCATTCTAACTTATTACTGATTTTTGATATGCACTGACAAAATTGCAATTTGCGAAGTGCGATGTCGTGTGCTGCACGTGCGCAAATGTCTCTTTGTTCAGTACGTTCAATCCGAGAACCCTCAGGAGTTGCGAAAGTTGACAGACATTCACCTCCTATACCCAATTTCGAATCAATTCACTGACTCCGTGAGGGGTTATGTCCTATTGAAGAGGATTAAAAACTTGCGCTCATTTTATGATCGCATATTGTGCAGCCCCAGGTACGTGTTCGACAACATATTCTACAGGTTGGGACGCAGAAAAACGGTTCTTTAGCCAAAGATCGGGTGAAATTTTAGCCTGCTAGCGGTCAAGTCTGTCATACTTGAATTTCTATCAATGACGAACTGTTTACGAAACGGGCTGCTTTGAAATGCGAGCCGCCAAAGCGCATATCGTGCCAGCCTCGGTACATATTTGTAAAACTGCACATATTCGCTTAATGTCTTGTAAGAAATTCGTCGTTCCCCCGAAATTTGGCGATCGGTGTTCCTCCGAAAAGTTCGGCATTGTTGTTCCGCCGACGTTGGATTATTCGACGCAGGGGATCTCGAAAATTTCAGCCACCCGCATTCGACGTTCCCCTGAAATTTTTGGCGTTCGACACGGGGGCCCGATATGCTCTGCTGCGGTTCGGCGATCGGCTGTTCGCTAGATTCAGATCTTTGTATTTGGCATAGGGTTCCAAAAGCATTTTCGGTTTGTGTACCGCTGTACTTTTGGTCGAAAGCAACCTGTCACAGTGAGAAAATGAGTGCCAAAGTCCTAAGTCAGTCGCTAAAGCAACGTCGCGCATCACTGACGTCTTTCTACGTGTCTGTCTTCCAGCAAACACTTGCAGATGCTACATTATGACATCGTTATATGACACTCATAACTGTGATAACATATCAGCCTATTAAAAAGACCGCAATGCTAAACTGCTGTTACGCTTTAAGCGCTACGTCAGCGGTAGTCGACTTAATGACTACCGTATAATATACAATGTGCGCTTTTTCGTTTTAAATTACACTCTCACACCCTTTTGTATAAATCGCATAACCAGTCGCATCGTATCCACGACAATGGTGAAAAACTAGCACTTCGTTTTTTTTTTTGACCACTTCGATCTGCGTCGAATTTCTCATTAGAGGCAATTTATGATTTGGCTACAGACTTTTAAAAATCATTATTTCAATGGAATGTCCCTTACGTAGAAAAGTGCCACTGTCGAAGTCAAAGACGTTAGAGCTTATTGAGGGTGATGAACGGGAGGGAATGAATTTGTTGCACAATGCATCTGAACGCTGACGAATAAAAGGGATGAAAACGGCTAAACCATTTAAACATTTTGGCAAACGACTAAAGCATTTAAACCCACAAAATTCGCCTTGGCTCTCCTCCCGTCTCAGCGCACTCAGTCCGTCCATTCACTGTGGAAAACACTTTGGACAACTAAAAGCGCTGAGCTAAAGCGCCTTCTTTCTTTGAAAAGACCTAATTCACGTGCACTAATGGCGGAGATAAAATCATCATTTTAAAGTTTGACTGAAAGAAATGAGTTAGGAGGCGCCGACTTTTCTAGGTATGTTAGTAAAACAAAACAGGAAACGCTAAAAGATAGCTTACTTAAGAGCTAATGCTGCTGACTCTACATGCATATATATATATATTTACATGCATATATATATACATGCATATATATATATATGTATATATATATATACTTTATATACATGTATATATACCGCTTTATATATATGTATATATATATATATACCGCTTTATGAGTTATACGGTAGGGTACAATATAAAGTATGAGTAAGCGATTCAAGGGTTTTCTCTAGAAACTGCTCGTGAAAAAGACCGAAAATTTGTTCCATTTCATCTGCAACTGAACGCATTTTCCTTAGACAGTTTTCCCGTTAAATTTCAAAGTTGTGAACCAAAATAACTGAAATGAACGAGGTGGAGTCCGTCTGAAATCGATGTACTCAACGTTCTTTACGAGCGCACTACAGTCAGTGCAATTTCATCTCGCCCGATGCATGTTTAAGTCATGAGGGGGCAAGAACTTGAAAGGAGCTCCAAAGCTCCAAAACAGTCAGGAATACAGCAGTTAAAGAAAGTGTTCGACAGAAAAGATGTTTTTGAAATGTTGGTATGAAACTAAGATTAAAGAAAATTGTACTGCTTGTTGGTCGGTCAACGCCATACTCAGCTCAGGTAGCGAGTGGATTTTGTTGGACGCCAAAGAATTTCTCAACGGCATATTGCAAAAATGCACTTGCGATAAAACAAACGGACCTAACGGCTACCAACGTGGCTGGTGAAGTTCAACTCGCTGGAATGCCATAAGTGAGCAATCGAACAAGGTCAACGTGCCGCTCGTCATTTGATGTTGATTGTTACCTCTCTGAGGCCATTTTTAGCATTGTGGATGCGTTGAAGCAACAAGCAAGAACAACTGCGTAGTGCTTAGTTCTAAGTGTATCTTAAACTATACCTAGAAAGGGGTATGCAAAAGTCGCGTAGCCTCTCAAACACCTCTCATAAAAACATCTGGTCGACAGTGCGTATTTATGACAAGTGCTTATAGATCAACACACCTTTACGGTTTGCTGCGGGCAGCTCTTGGGTTCCTTCGTCTCTTGATCCTCCTTCATCGTATCCGTGATAATAGTGGCGCCGTCGTCCGCATCCAGCAGTGCGGACTGCGAGGTGAGAGGTACCCCGTCCCATCGCGCTGTTACGTGATCTGAAATGTACTCAGATTCGAAAACTGCTTCTGGGAGATACTCCCTTGTATCATCTCCACACTGACGACCCTCAGGTGCAATAAATAGGCAGTTTATGGGTATGGCAAGATGAAATCTTTAAAAAGTAGCCGTTGCAAGCATCGGGAATTTTCTTCAGCACAGGGAAGACATGTTTTCAGTTTTATTTTCTTAGAAATTCAGGTTTTCAGCAAAAAAAAAAAGAAAGAAACGCTAAATTTTGCGAAGGGACATGCTGTGTCCAGTAGAAATATAAGTATCAATATTTCTTGTGCACTAATTTCGATTAGGTAAACAATCATCAAAAGAAAACATAGGTAACTTGAGATGATTGTTCCTTTTACAAAATAAATCTGCCTTCAATATCTGCCACAAACGGTACGCAATTGAGAATCGTTAATTGTGCAGGCTTAAAGACGCATAATTTTGGACTCACAGTTTTTCAAAACCAGTGAACTTACATGGAGAACGCCATGTAGGTTTGCTGCAATGCTGTAATGGTCAGGAATTAACGAAACCAAGGAAATAAAAGACTGATAAAATAGATCGTTGCACGGAGATAGGCGTGTTACGAAATTCGGACAGCTGGAGGGTTGCTGACGACAATGGTTTAACATGGTTTTACTCCACATCTTAATCTGATTTCCATAACAGATGTAACAAATATTTCCTGGTCTCACCCTCCAGGATTTGCATAGGAACTACAAAACCCACATTCCTTCTTCAGCCCCTGAAGTAAAGTTCATCCCCTTGCCGTCTGCATTTCACAACAAGCCCATAAAGATGCTAGCGGCAGCTATTGAGAAGTGATATTAGTGCAAGGAGATTTATTGTTGCAATAAAAATCAAATAATTGCTCCAGCAAACAATGCCAGCACCTCTTATTAGGCATTCTTCAGCTCAATTGTCGATAAACGGATGGTAACTACTACGAGTTAGGAAAAAGGGTTTTTCTTGAAGAGCAGATAGGAACTTCATTTGTTTGGAATTTTGTTATGGAATAATGAACGAACATCCTACAAATGAGCGAATAACAGAAATGAACTGGAAAAATTTCAGTCGCATTCGTGGCGCATTGCCGTCGTTTAAAAATAAAATAGAATTTCCGCAAAGCCACATTCGAGAGTCTTGATGAGGAGTCGATTTAGACTCTCTTAATGGAACTTTCGCAAATGGAAACTTCGAAGATCTACTAGAAAAAGTCAATCGACCTATTTGAAAAAGCGCTCCAAGCTAAAGCACATGTCATAACCTTCGGACTTTGCATTTTCGTAATTGCAACAGCAAAAAGTCCAAATGTAACAACATATTTCCCCACAGAAGAAGAATAAACCTTAGGAGGACGGTGAAGATTAAAATGCCCAAAAATGGCCTTCAAATAGTTTCCTATAAAACCATCCAGCTTTTGAAAATCTTTTTGAATAGAAACAGGGTGCAATAATGCGTGTTTTCAATTCACGAACTAGAAAAGATATCCGCTATTTGAAGGATGGGTGGAACACAACTGAAACTGACTGATTTGTAATTTAAAAAACCTTCATAAATGGAGGTAAACTCTGTTCCACTGAAATGAAAAAAAAACTTTTGTTTCTCTGCGGTGTGAAGGTAAAAAAGGCTTTGGAGACCGTTGCTAGTTTTAGCGAAAAATGCCGATGTCGAGTCGTACAGTGCTGGAGAAATTCCGCTTATGGTCGCCGCTGCGGCCTCTACGACCGCTTTGCCAGGTGCTGAAACTTTTGTACTCTTTCATTTTATCTTCAGGAATACTTCATCTCGATCGAATTCGATTTGCTCACTAATTAACGTCCATCCGGATATAGGACAACGATCGTCGTATGCTATCTAATGTGCCCACGACAAACTCTGCCAACAACGGTTTACGTCAAACGACCATTGCATGAATGAGGCTGCTAAAAGAAATCGTTCCATAAAGCGTCAACCTTTTGCATCAGTTGCAGCGCAAAATTTGCAGCGAAAAAAATGACTGCAAAAGAGATGCGAAAAAAAAAATTGTTGGATGGATTGTTTGCGTACTGATTTATGAGTATAATCACGGGCGATGAGCTCTCAACTTTTCTCTTTTCTTTCTGTCGTATTATTCACTTTTGTCCTATATTTTGGCGTCAACATCATTCAAAGCCTTTTTATTGCAAATTCATGCAGTGAGTTGTTCGGTGAAACTAAAGGAAGTTCATAATATGGGAGTGTTAGCGAAATATCAGTGATCCCATTCACTTCTCTCAACCAACTTTTTGATAAAAATTCTGGAAGTGGTGCTTATGAGGATGATTCTATTCTGGTTAAGTATCAGGTATGCATATGCTTTAAATTACTATTGTTGAAAAACTTGAATCGTCGAACAAAACTGCCAAATTAAATCTCAACTGCGACCCCAAAGAACTAGAATGTACCGCTAAAAAGTCATTTTATTTCCTCCGAAAAGTCAGCTGTTGTTGAAATGAGAAAGATTTGCCCATTACAAGCAAACGACTTCTATGGCTTGTCGGTCGTCCGCTGGACTCTCTCGTTCCACTAGCAACAGTCATGAAATACATGAATAGAATGAATATTCATGAAGAACAGAGTAACACAATAACTCAACACATAAACATAATTGTAAGGAATCTAAGTCAGCTGCTTTGCCTTACAACAATTTGAAAGACATATGAAGGCGCGTCGCAATGAAGGTGTCGGAACTCGATAGACCATATTACCTTGAAAGATGCAATACTTTACAGCTTCTTATGAAGCCTACAGAATATGTGATGGATATATTTCCACAAACGAACAACCGAAGTTTACCTCCTTTATATTACAACTTTTCAAATGTTGCATATTGGTGTGGCGTTACTTAACCGAAACAAGCGTTCAAGCATTTCTTGACACATAATAATAAGAACTGGTTCATTTTATCGGCGTTCAGCTCAGAAAAAAACCAAAATTTCATGGAAGTAAATGGCTTATTTAAAGAATTTTTCATTTAAAAAACACCCTTTCTCGATATAAAAAGTGGAGTAGAACTAGAGATGACAAACTGATCATGACGCGGCGCAACGTCTGTGTAACGGAAACACCAAATACGATTTTCCACAGAAATATGAGGAAAGGAATTTGGCAGAATCAGACTGGGTTTTAAAGCATCGACACAGTTGATAAGGAGTGAATATCTGAGATCAGAACGCACTAGGCTTATCCGGGAAAAATTCTTTCATATCTTGATGAATTCATTTCCCGGAGCGTTTTATCGTTCAATTTTTTTGGTTCCGTAATGAAATTTGTTCCCTACTAAGCAAAACTCATTCCAGTAGACTGTCGGAAACAAAGATCCCTCCCACAGAATCTGAAATTGGAGGTAAAATGTCGCTGATTTTTGCAGGAGAGTATAGCGTTCGTTTGCCTCGACCTCAAAAAATGATGTAGTATTATGATGTTCATGAGGACTGCTATACGACGGAAGGCGTCCATCATGCAAACAATATTTGCTGGTTTAGACTGCTCAGCTTAAAACTGATATTCGATAGCGCATTGGCCCCTTCACATCCCAGAGGAATATGCGCCCACATTTGGCTTTCGGAGTGGATTCTCGTTGTCACGCGACATTAAAAAGCGCTTGTCAAAATGAGACTTCTCAGCATACCTCAGCGGAAATCAAAGATATTTGAACGGTAGAACAAAGGTAAGGCTTGAAACTATCTACCTATCACGATGCGGCCATCGTCCTGAATGGATACAGTTGGCCTTCGAAGCAACAATTTGCTAGTTTTACTGGTGCGTCGTGATCCAACGGCCGAAAAGGCAGGCGATGCAGGAGAGGTGGCGGTCTCGAGCGCTGTGGCAGTGGCATGTTCCTCAGGTTGATCATTCTGCTGCTCTTCATTACATGTAACGACCGTTTGCGTGGCGACACGCGATAGCAGTTCAGCGATCTGCACCGAAAGTCTCGTGTTAAGTTGGCTGACATGGAGATGCTGTGGGGCGAGCGTCTGTTGACGAAGCGAAAACGCTCGTTGGTTTGGTGAGTAGAAGAACATCGTTGACGAACAGTTACGTGTGCGATAAATACAATATACAATTCGAATATGCTCTAAATATAGCAGAGATGGCTAGTGGCTAGACAAGAACCACTATCCGTATGCGTTAGCGACCTCTTCATTTATTGTGAAACAGCGGTCGACGAAAGATGCTTAAATTGGGTGCAGTTCGTGCCGGATAAAGGCGTAAAATGATGCAAAGAGTACTCGAGGAGCATCTTATTTGCCGATTACAAAGCACCAAATCGGACAACACTGCTTGAGGCACACAGAAAAACAATTCATCAAGGAGCCACCATCAAATTCTCAAAAACTCGAATACCCCTTCTGCTCGTCCATACTCGTCACCTCGATGAGCATTCGAAGCGAACACTCGTTCATTTCAACTGAACGATAAAGATGCTACTACTGCATTCGAGTGACCGGCAATCGAAAAACGACTGATTTGTAGGCCACTTGTGTTGGGGCTTTGCTCTGGGACCAAGGGAACGAGTTAGAGGTCTAGGACTAAAGGAACGACTGAGATGAGACGCCGCCACGCCACCCAAAAGTCATTTTGATGAAGAAGAGGCGGCAAGAGAGCAAAATTTTTCGGGTACCGCTGAATGACATCAGCGAGTGGGTAGCAGTGTTAGATTTGATGGGAGGGTGCACAAGAAGGGCCCGTCGGGTCGAGCGGGCAAATCGAATGCCGCACAGCGGTCGATCTCTAGGTGCAGCTGCTGCCGAGAATATGTTTCCCTGAGCTACGACGAGGCGGTGTCACTTCTTCTGATTCTCCTCAATCTGCGCGTCATGCTCACAAAGTTGGCGCCCAAGCGATAAGCCATTTGCAGCAAAGCAGCTATGAATAATCGCTTTGGCCCTAAGCGGCATGCGTTTCGCCGGCCTTTAAACACGCATATTGGCGCATTGCTAGGCAAATTGAATCCGCGTCAAAATTCCTCCTCGTTTTGGCGGCCTTCTTTTCGATGCATACTGCCCACATGCATTATCATCCTTCCTCACTGGCGCATCCCCAAAGCCTCCATGGCCTTTTGATACCATGGAATTGTACAAACTAAGTTGATCAACAAAGTGTCGACTGTCTAAAAACTGGCGATGAACAGCCGCTGTCAGTGAGTGTTTATCAGAACGCATTGCGGCAGAACCAATAAGCATGATGCAAATGAATTGAATGCAATTTCCTGTTATACTATCCATAGCAATCCCGTACGGTTAGGGGGAGTGTAAATGATCTCAGCTCTCTACGAAGGCCTCATTTCATTCGCCTTACTATAAATTTTATGCTGAATTAATGGTGGAAAGAGGAAGGAAAGCACTGCGCAATTTCTGTCGGTGGATATTTGCGGACGGCATGTTTTACCCTGCAGTCAAAATTTTTTATGTGCCCACGTTCCACGACTCTCAATTTTGCAACTGACCACTCAGCGGAGCATAGCGCAGTTGACTGGCGGACATGAGAATGGGGGAAATGTCATAAGTTCGCAATTCTCCGAAGCTAACAGGAATGACTTTACAAACTGTCGTGCTTTGCACAAAGAGTGCAACATCTATTATTCAGTTTTCTCAACGATGGAGGCACACCAGACCCTTTGTCTTCCCCAATATTACTTAATCTAACGCCAGTGTTTTTAAATTCCTTAACATTTTGTTTTTATCATGATGGATATTCACCGAGCGAAATAATTTCACCATGATGTCACACACCAATTTGTCAAATGCAGATGTGAATTATCCACAGCTATTCCACATGGTCTCCATCCATACAGCAACTGACTTACGCAGTATTTTCTCAATGACGAACGCAACGGTAGACAAATTTTGGCATAATAGTAACAAAGGCCGGAAAGAGCGTCTAGAACTATACAGCTCCCTCAACACTTCACTTTGTAACGTATTCAATGGCTGGCTAACTGCGCTGTTTATCGCATCTACCTATTTTACTACTAATTTCAGTTTACGAAGCTGATTCTTAGACAACAGACAACTAGCTGTTCCACGCAAGCTGTTTTTTTTTTTGAAATCGTTTGGCTTTCCATTGTTTTTTAAGTAGCTGTCATCGCCTACCTCACGCCGCCAATCTGGTGAAAGCAGCAAGAGGTTTTTTGCCATTTTATTTTTTTAGTTGACGTTTGCGAGAAGCTGTTGACGAAGAACCAGCTATTTACTTAACATTTCCAGTTTTCAGCTTGTGCCCTCGACTCCTTGGAGAAATTAGTTTAAGCCAAATAAGATTAAGGAAGCTCTACGTCCGCATATTGCACTCACTTGGCCATATCCTAAACGCAGCACATCGCTTCCATTTTATAATTCTCTACATTCATCCTCCTTTCTCAACTTGTCACTGCTCTTTTCCTTTTTGATTCGTTTGCCTTCAAACTCATAAGCTTCTTCCCATTTGGAATCCCATCTGCATTGCTTTATAAAGCAAAAGTATTATAAGACAAAGGAAAGCGCTCGGTCAATAAGAATCATTGTCGAGGACTATTTGGATGAGAAATTGCAGTCCTCAGTGAAATCACGAAGTTTTTGACTGATTTTCACTATAGCACGTCGGCCTTAAATGGTAATTGTTCCGATGTGAGACGCCGTCTATAGATCAAATGTGCTCTACTCGAAAAGAAACGATGTGACTACAGCCCGCATAAATGTAGAGGGGTGGGAATTTAGTTGTAATGCCTTTCACGTGAATCATAGTAAATAGTGAAATAACAAAAAAAAACGCTTTTAAGCGGCGACATCGGGATAGCTTAGGTGTTATGCATTTTCACTACAACAGGTCATCGCATTGCGAAGAACCCGTTGACCCCGGACAACAATATTCACCTAACATTGCAGCAGTTTTCTATCGCTAAAAGAAATTCGCGCTTTTAATAGCCAAAACACCTGGACGTTTTTCATCGTTTAAACCTTTTCACAAATGATAAACAATAAAAGTGCATCGGTTATGATTGCAAAAGGATATTTGGCATTCTAAAATCGGGGAATGCTTACGATCTGAAACGTGGAACTGCTTGCACTACAGGCTATAGCCAAGAGGATGAACGAGAATCGTCCGTTCCTCAAACGGCAATATGCCACAAATGTTACTATCAATTGTCCCTGACGCTGGCCTTCAATATCACACTAACTATATTCGAACAATTTGGCATATTAAATTAGTCATTAATAGTTGGGAAGTTGAGGGCAACATGCACAAATGATAAAACAGCAAATCCATTACGTCAACATTTTCCCCTTTCCTCACGAATGAGTGCGCTGAGCTGAATCCAGCGTAGCGCGAAATAGAATCTAACATAGTTTATAATCTTTCGGTCGTAATGACGGCTTATTCCTTCACAAAACGTAAAAAACCAAGTCGAACACAAATTGGCGCGTTTTTCCTTGTTGTTAATATTTGGAAGCAAACTACGCTTATATCAACAACGAATTAATGCAAATGTCGTGCCAGCGATTACTCTCTGTAGCATCCTATACCTATATAAAACTTTGTTTCCTTTCCATAAAATAATGGTCATTTATTTCTTACAACCTTTGAGCTGACTGTTCTCTACCAAACAACAGCTCAAAGGAAATTTTCAGTTTCTCCCAATTCCCGAGGATTCAGGAGTATGATGCATTCAGGAAAAGGCCGTATGTTAGGACAGTCCACGAAGAAGTGCTAAACGTTAAATCCCAAAGCGTCAAAATCGTTATGGTTCCTCCATTACAAGCTCCCTTCGTCACATCATTTACGCTAATATCAAATCTGTTGCACACTGCATAAGGTCTTTGAGAAAAACAGTTGCTGAAAACCTCGGCTAATGAACCTCTCAATGAATACTCCTCTTTCTCCCACTGAATAAACCTTCCTCAACTCTTCCACCTTTCCCCCTACCCCCCTCCCTCCTCCGCCCT
>JPKZ01001137.1:734788-779988 GCA_000803305.1 Toxocara canis | reverse complement strand
GGGGGAAGGGAAAGCGGGGAGGGAGATAGAGAGAGAGAAGAGCTGTAATACATCTGAAAGTTGAAGTTTCCAAATATGGTAGAAAGCGCATCTTCAACAAGGGTAATATTTAAAATATAAGCATGCCTTTATTCTACAAAAAACAAGTTCATCACAATTTTTGAAATAAAATATCAAACTATTAATTAACCTCATTTTTTTGTTTTTGGTTCATGGAGAAAATTATCGAAATTTAAATAAAAAATTATTGAAATCTCTTTTGGCTCATCGGGAGAACGGTGCTCTGATGCCACGTCTTCCCGCACCTTTTTGCCCTCATCATATATCAGTGTAACTAATCCAACTTAACATAAACGTGGGTCAAAAACGACCAAACAAAATCAAGCGAGATCTGACTGATACACTTGGATTTTGACATATGTTACAATTATAATTAGCAGTTACTGTGTAAGTTCAGATAATGTTTCAGCGTTAAGTTAACCAGAGGTGACTGAACGACGCATTTGTCAACAGCTGGTGTTTTGGCTGCATTAGAATCACACTTTTCGCCGCTTGTTCTCGTTGTTGCAGCGTCGCGCCTCTTTTTCCATTTATACAATCCATAAATAAATGGCTCCCCTAGGCGCCATAACATGCCGCGCAGTATCTGTTCCTAATTGATTGCCGTATTTCAGACAAATCGCTGTTTCCCTCCACCGGTTCCACCTTAGTCTTCCAATAAATTCGAAGAGGAAGAAAGCTGGTTCGTCGGAGAATTCGAATCAGCACAGCATTTCATTAATCGCGAGAAGTCATGGAGGAGTTTGCAGTGCACAAAAAGCCTGAAAAAAAGCAGAGAGTGAAGAGACCTTTTTCATTTCGCCGAATTATATCCAGTGTTTCGGCAAAAGAAGCAGGTGAATTACTTGATGTTCACTTCACGCATGTAAATGCATTTTCATGGTCAACATCTTCTGCCCATTAAATTTATAGATAATAAGGGCTACCCATATGTCCACGACTTTGCTGTAAATTGCGTAACACCCATAGCTTCTGATCATAACCAACCCAGTTTTGAGCAAAGCGAAAAATTGACAGAATCTCTATCTTAAAGCAGAAAAAAACAGCAGAATGAACTCTTGTTGCTTGTGAATCGCCTCGGCTGAAAGAACGAGTCAGCGCCGTATAAATTACGCATACTGCTTTGTTGACGCTAAGGAAGTGCCGAACGCAACAAGTGTTAATATCGCTGGGCGATGTATAAATGTGCGTCCATGGTGTGTGCCAAATTGTCACTGCCAAGTGCAAAAATAAATGTGCAAAGTGGAACACAAACAGCCTCAGAGAAAGCAGATATCTAGGTGGTATCAGTAGTCCAAAACACCACAATTCTTAGCCTTTTAGAAGGCAATCGCATTAATTGAAGTGCCACGTCGTCAATTACTGCCGAGATTAATACTTTATAGAGTCGCCACAGTTTCACTGCTAGTGACTCTTTGAAGCAGGTGTTATGAAAAAGGTTGAACTAGGTACTTTCGATGCATCAGTCAGACGCTTTACCAAATGGTCATTCATCTCATTAAAGCAATTATCGTGAAAACGTTTTTCGTGCCAGTGAGAGCAAATGGCTGAGTGATAGAAGTGGTCAAAAGTGGTCGCAGCACTCTTATAAAAATTTTATGCCTTCTTTTCACAAGATGATGATGCCAGGAATGAGCAAATAAAGAGAAAGAGCAGTTTTTTTTTGAAAACTGAAATACGACTGGAGAAGATATCTTTGAAATAAGTCATTTCCATACGTATTCTATTTGCGCGTTCCCTACCGGTTCTGCACATCAGCTGGATTTCCTTTGATAAAATAACAAAGCAAAAAAAAACATGAGCAAAAATGAAAAGAAAATGAAAACCTCACACACTCAAAAGAACAGCAGCTGACAGCTAAGTACGCAACAAATCTGATGCACTCTTTCAGCAACAATGAAACTGCTAGATTCTAGCTCACATCCGAGCTCACTATTGCTTAAATCCAATATGTGATAGCGTAAGCGACCGCAGTCACTGAAAAACAGTTCTCTGCTGGATCGGTAACAGAGCCCATAATCCGTAAGCCTGTCTGAACCCCGATAATCTTACGTACTATCACGTTTAATTTACGATTAGTGTTATTCGGACAACTATTTTATGGGGCTATCTGTATATGGGACATCCTACTTCCTATACCAAAATCTCACTGAAGTTTATAGGAGGCAAACAAGGGTAGAGATGGGAATTACAGATAAGTGAGCTTACACAGATAGTGACAATCCTAAAAATTTTTCTATTTTAAAAATTACGCGGCGTTTCATTCTGCTGAACCGTTTTCGACATTTTCAGTTTTAATCTGGCAAAATTGAAAATTCGCAGAAATTTCGAATAGATAATGAATGCAACTAAAAATCCAAACAAGGTTTCATGCTGAGCTATGAATTCTGATTTCTGAGGCGGACAATAAAGCCAGCAAGTTTACGAGTCGAATTTCTGACAGCAAACATATTTGCGTATTTGACGCTCCGAAAGCCTGGTACTATTAGGAACGGTAATCCGTCGGCTCCCTTCATTCATTTGAGATGCCCCGTGTGAGCTATTTTTTAGGAACTAATGATATGATGACAATTCCTGAAATTTCGAGATTTTATTTACATTCGCAAGAGCTGCAGTGATATTTCGATGTACGAGGCGATAAGATGCCACTGACAAACGAATACAGATGAAAGCATTATACCTTCGTATAATGCCGCAAGAGTTCCAATGCCCAGCTGACTGACTGACGAATCGACAAGCACTACTCCGTCGCATCTTATCATTCCAGCAACAGTTGCATAACTTCACCAACGCCTACGCTGATTATACAATGGCATTGACCGCAACCATCAATTTAAATGAATACAGCCGTGAAAATCGGTTTTCTCTCCCGAATTCGGAATGATGAAACAGTAGTGTAAAGAAGCGTAAGTTGGGAGTTGCACTATGATGATCAGAAAATGAATGGGCGGCATATTACAGCCACCGTTCATACAGGAGCAGTTCCGCTTGCACCCGTCACCGATGCCGAAGAGCCGATCGCTTTGCCGAATGAATGACAGCAACTTTGTATGGGTAAATACAGCAACAAAAACATATAATCGTGGTTTACTTTTTCAACACGGTCAGGAAATGTGTAGGCGAAAACGTGTAATAGCACAACCAAGAGCACCGTTCGGCAACATACGATAAAGGATGGCCCAACAAACCGTCATGGATATATATGAGCGAGCAGTAAACGGCTGTAAGTGGAGCCTTATTTCAAACAATCGAGCAAATCGCTACCAATCGATGCCTAGTAAATCGGCTCACGGCCATCTTTGATAACCCGACAGGGACCAACGCTGCATGCTCCGTTCGCCAGACGCTACCTGCATACATGAGCTGGTGCTGGTCAAAAAATGTGTCTACTCACAGGATTGAAAAGTGCGCAATCTAAATCATCTCAACATATGCTTCGCATTGTATCATTCAACCGCACTCCCGAGTAGCTAGGCTAAAGTACCGCAAAATAGAGGGTGAGCGGGCGACGGTGGAAGGCGGAGGGCGGAGGAGGGAGGGGGGAAGTGACGCTCGGCGAGTCACAACAGCGAACATTTCCCAGGTTTTAAGTTCTCCTAGTTCATGCTTTGGAATGCAAAAAGTCCATCCATTCAATTTTCAAGTCAAACTTGTTTTTCTTAAAATTCCATTTTTTTAAAATAGCAATCCTCTCTTGTGCCATCTGGATAAACATTATTCCTTTTTCTAATTTAAGCTATCATCTACACTCATTCTAGACTTTCCGCAAACATATTGGAAGTTCGACAACTCAGCAGTCATGAAAGGTCCGAATATATGCCTTCAAAAAACTCATTAAAAAACCTTTTGAACAGGCACAGCAAACGAGGAATCTATGAAAGATAAAACTGACATCGGCATCTCCATCTATCAAAAAACAATTCGTCACATTTACATTTACAGAACAACAAGGGACAGTCGAGTAATTAGGATAACGAGACAACTATCGAAGCCACAAATGGGCAAGCGGATGCTGAACAAGGAATGCGAAAACGCTTACAGTTCAGGGCACTGCGCGCCGAGCTATGCCGAGAGACGCGTCGTGAATCGCCGGTGATGCGCGATAATTTGCGGATCTCCGAAGTGGACGGTTGGATGCCGGCGGTAGTGCGAATAAGACCAGCCGCACTGAAGAGAGCAACCGCAGGACTGAACTGCTCGTTGCGGAAGGCTTGGGAGTAGATCATTTTAGAGCGCTTCGGCACATAGAAGAACATCACCCGAACCGGGTGCACAAGACACAATGCGTTCGGTGCGCTACCCGAACTGCATAGAACGAGAACGGGAACGGCTCAATTCCGGCGCGAAGCCTAAGCTTGAGACGCCAACAATCAGCGCAATAGAAAGGCGTGCGGCTCGATGCGAAAAGGGGATGTGACCGCGGAAGTGACTCTTACAGCGCAACAACGTGAATGCCGATTGTGCGCGTGGCATTAGCTTGGCCTGGCCTGGTCTCTGGCACTCTATCCCAGCGAACGATCCGGATAAGCTAATTGCGTCTAGAAGATGTGCACCAAGTTGCCTTCCACTAACAACTAGAAATACGCACCCCCGTTGCAGGTGCGAAAAAACAGCAAACACCTCGAACGACCGGCAACAACATGTGCAGCCCGCTCGTTATGAATCCCCTAGGCGCTCGTTACGGGCCAGCCGACAAATATTCGCCGACTGTGATTTCATTACGGCGCCAGACAGACAACGATCGCAACAAATTCGAGCCGAGCAATTGCGCTTGGCAATTCAGGCAACGACGACGATCCGTTCGTTGCTTTCGTTCTCTTCCGGTGGTCATTGTGAGCACACGCAACCCTCATCACTTAGTCACATTCAATTGTGCGCATATGCTTACCACCCACGGCCAATAGGCCACTGTTATTGGCCACGAAGCCAACTGCCCATTCCGCAATCGTGCTTACATTCCACGCTTCATCTCCCAGAAAATAACCATTTGTGCATTCTCCACAATTGTATTACCCTCCTGGTTATTTTGCGCTTACTGCTTCCTCCGAATTCATTTCAGTGCAGATACTATGAGATTAAGGAACTCATTCGCTGCAGAGGTGTAGGCGAGTCGCCAAGTTACTCAAAGCGCAAATATTTCATCCTTTTTTATTGTCATAGAATGTAAGGGAGTAAAGAGTGGATAAATTGAGTAGTCGTCTGGAAGGAAGTCGAGAGGTTGCAGGCGCATGTATCTGGCAAATGTGATGGCTCATGCGCACAGAATTTCGCATCGTTCAATTTGTTTCGCATGCATGGAAGGGGATGGGCTTCTTCGGAAAGCTCGAATTGCGTCGAACACATCTCGTTGGTGTTGCTGCTGCTTACAGCTGCATTTACGATCTTCAAAACAAAATCAGTGGTGTTTGACGGCAGTAGCAATCGTGACTAAAGAAACGTGAGCAACGCTACATTTACATTTAACGTCGCACATGAGATATGATACAATATCGGATATAAGCATCCATGTATGTTTAGCTGAAGATGCTGCAGATCAGAAATCATAACATCAGTCGCCTCTTTCTCATGTTCTCCTAAAGGTTCACGGAGGTTCCTTCAGCAGGATCTGTCTTTCGACTACAGAATTTTGTTGGGTGGGACGACCATTCGAATTGCTCTCTGACCGATTCGTCGAAGCATACACTATTTTACTGCCACCTCTAAATGAAGAAAATCGGACATAACCAGCGGAATGGCGCGAATGAAATAAGCAATCTTCAGTTCCTCTCTCATTTAATTACGATGACGCCGAAGTTCTAACAAGAAACGATTGAAGCCAGATTATACCGCTATGGTGTAAGAGTGGAGGTCAATGAACTCAGGTTGGCGAATTGCATGATGAGACATGGAAGGCAGAGAGAGGGAGGTGCTCGCTTGCAATCGATGAAAATAATTTGACAATTTGTATAGCTTTAATTTTGGTGATTCTCTGTAATATTCCATAAACGTATAGCATTTTAAAGGATTCATTTGAAAGATAGCATATACAACAAGAAAAATTTTTCGAATCATCCGTAGAATATCAGACGGAAAGTTGCTGGCGGAAAGTTTTTCGGAATGATTGCAAGTGGCCTTGCGAAGGTACCACACGAGAAGACGCACTGAAGATGGTGCCATTGTTGCGATTTGCTTCAATAGAAACAAATTCTCATGAAAATCACATTCCTCAGCAACTTGAATTTACTTGGTCGAAGCTGCTGCAAAACCACATCGCACTTCAATTTTCTCATGAGCATTCTCAGCAGTAAGATATTTTGATGTCATATATCTGAGATCTGGTCCACCTCGACTCTTCTTCAATATCTGCTCAGAATGCATTTACGATTCAGACAACGGCTTTGATGATGGATGCGTCAAAGGTTGTAGCGTCGTACTCTTATGCATGCATTCTGCGCGTCTCAAGCTTCACGAAACTCATAGTTTCTCCTAACGAAATTGAGCGTCCTGCACTTGCAGTTATTGAATGCCGTTCAGTAGAATGAATGAAAATTGACGAGAATCCGATAACAGTGCATAACAAAACTTTTCACGAAGAAGGTTCACTACTTTTCAACGCAGATCAAATCGCACTGAGCAATCAGAGGTCGCGGTACACAGTCGTAGCGACACTATGACTCGAAATTCGAATTACTAAAGGAATGAGAATGTTTTATCGGGCGATAATTGTTCATGGAGCCCTAAAAAATGGCAGCTGAGGGTAATTTTTACTCTTCAAACTTTTACTCCATCATTATTTCCCTCCCAGACTTTTATCCCAACAGCCGAAGAATTTCGATTTAAAAGCGAGACTCATGTCAATAGAATAAAAAAAACAATAGAAAACGAATAATGTAGTACATTAAACTTTAATTCGGAGTTTTCACCACCATATAGAGATAGCTCTTTGTTGCCGGCACTCGCAGAGGATTAAGTCTTTGTTCTGATACTGAACGTTGTCTGATTTGTCTCAAAATGCCGAATCGTTCCTTTATTTAAGTAAACGACCGCAAAACTACTTCATTTCAATGCGTTTCATGCACGATTGCAATGCAAATCCATCTTCTAAAATGGGGAGACTTATCAGTGCACAACGAAGAAAAGCTGAAATGCATCAACAGTCAAAATGTGCGTCCGTCAATCAAAATGAAGTGATACGTTTGGTCGGAAAAAATTTTTTTTGGTCATAATAGTGTGCGTTCCGTATTTAGACCTCTGGTGTCCTAAATATGTAGCATTCTTGAAAAAAGCATTCCATGCGCCAAGCGTAGATGACGGAAATGATAACTTTCATCGGCGATGATATGTATGTTTTTATCTGAAAGCAAGACGTGACTTGTGCAGGCATAATTGACATCTTGCTGTTATATTATTGATAATGCAAACTGTTTTGCATTCGAAGATAGAATTTGTCCGGAGTTTGTAAATGGAGCGAATTTCATATAAGACACAGATGGCCTACAGTATACACGTACCGTAGTGCCCGGAAAACTCGTTAAGTATACTAGGCAATAGAATGGCTTAACGCAGGCGAATATGAATAAACTTTAAGTAATAAACTAGTAGCGTTAATGGCAACAGATAAACAGCAGAGTTTGGCTGCAGCGAGGTTCCTGTGAGTTTTTTTGTTCTTGCTAAGGTTTGATCGGGGCAAGCGAAAATGTGCCTAGCAACTTTTATTCAACAAATAAACTTTAGTTATGCAACAATAGACGCTAGTCGTGCAATCTGCATCGACATAACTGGAGTAATTTTACTCGCTCGTGTGAAATGCATTCTAAAAAGCACTAAAACACGCGTACTGTCGCCGATATAAAGCCAGTTTAACATGGACGCCATACCATGGAATAAAATCGGGTTGAAGCGTTGCACATAAGGTTATATTATATGGCGCGCCTCTATGCTTCCATGTGTTCAGCGTCGTATAATAAGAACAATGAGAGATATATGTTCGCGGCGCAGTGAACCGCTAAACATTTCCATACTAACATGTTACACGACGGCATATCAATATTCCTCGTATATTGCTTGTTATGAATTATTATAACAGGTTATCATAACGGCCTAAGCGTGTAGCGCTTGTTGCACGCTTATGTACAATTTGGCATGCTAGCATGTGCATTACATCCGTTCAAACTTTACTGTTGAATTTAGTGTTTAACTGACGGATGAAATGCACAACACTGACATCAATAAGTCCTATCGATGTGGACAATGAATGTCTCACTCGCGGGTGATAGAGAGAAAGCTTCAAACTCTCTGTATAGAAGCGTCATTCGCTACCCTTTTCTTGCTCTAGAGCTTGGCATCCTTTACATACACCTATCTATATGTGACAGCTTCCCGAGTTCAGCCTGGTGGAGTCAACCGGCGACTTCAAACCTACGGTTCTACTGCTGTTCGCACGAGTATACAAGACGTGGATTGTGCCAGCCCTTGACGCCAATCCATTCTCACCAACCTTCACGTTCTGTTTTTCTGTTATGGTTCCTGGTTCAAAACAATTTTTTTCGCAAATCCTTTTTTTCTGAATCTTATAAATACTTCAGTAGTAAATTCTATTCGCAGTTCTCTCTTCGCTATGTCCTTTGTTTTATACAATTACTGACTGCGATGGAGGCTGAAACACAAGTTTAATAATGAAAAACTTGAATGTACAGAAATTTCGAAGAGAAAAAAAATTTTCCGGTCGGATCAAACTTGGAATAAAATGCGCTATAATGAAAAATGTTTTCTATCTTTTTTTGCTACAACAATTCACCGCTGTTGACCTACATGTTTGCCCATCTGATTCACCCAAACTTTTCTCTCACTTCAACTACCTTTAATCTACCACAAATTTATGAATGTGTAAGTTAAAACAAAGACAGACATTTTAATGGTATTTTATGATGTCTAAATAGAGTCCGTTTACTCATTTTTCTGCACTGTTATTTATATAGAACAAATGCGAAAATATTCCTCTGTTGAAAGAACTCAGAATAGGTCAGAGTTTTGAATTTTTTCGGTTATTGTAAGTGGGATTTAGGTGGAAGGTGACACCGAAAAACTGCCGTTCTATCCTTTTATTTCCAAATAGTTATCTTAACATTTTGTTTTACTTTTAACAGAAATATCGCAAGCAACCATAAACTCGGTTCGCTTCACAGAATAAATTCACGATGATTAGGTAACTTGCGTGCAGTGTAGAAGTAGAATAAATGGAGAATAAAATAATAAATTTTCTAGGCAAATAGTTGAGACTGCATTACGTTAAAGCAAGGCCAACATTGTGCTGCGCAGACTGCGAAGGGCAGAAGTGTTAAACGCTCATGCTAAAAACATAATTTTTTAATAAGAAGCTATTTTCCGAACTACCGTAATACGCACTGCAACTAACATTACAAGTTACTGTAACCAAACAACGCTTTGTGAATGCAATCGAGTGAGTGATCCGTAGAGTTGATGCTGCAAAAATGGCAACATCAGTAATTCTCAGAAGAATCTGGTTGGCTTTCGTCGTTGGAATTAAATTAAGCAGTGTTACAAAATTAGTTATTGCGATTACTGGTCGCTATCATTTCCTCAAAAAATCTCCCATCCACAATTCTTCCTCGTCCATCCTCCCCCTAATCCATCCTCCCCCTAATCCGTCCTCCAATCCAACAACACCCAGTCGACGAAATTTCAACGAAAAATTCGTCCCAGCTCTGCGGCATGCACAAAATGGTTTACAGCCCAACGAGCAACAGAAGAAAAAGCAAGACGCATTTTGACTGTGTTTTATTTTCTTATGGAAGTTTTGCAAAGTATTTCATAGAAAACTCTGTAAAAGTACTTTTGCCTTGCTTCGTCTACCTCACCTGAATGTGCAGTCACATATGCGCATGTTTCAGTTGCACGCAGTATGCGACGTTGCATAACATCAAACAGCACGTCATGCTCGCCGTTCATCAGCCATTCTGAATGCTTGGTAGCCAAATGATTGCCCATGGGTTTGAGATTCAATTTCTCCCAATAATGCTTGTTCTTCGAAAAATCATTCGATGATTATTTCCATTCCATTGTGCGGTTGTACGCACTAATATATGTACCACCGTGCTTCAGCATTTACGAGAATGCTAAATACGTCTTGTTTCATGGTTGCGAACCACTTAGCGTCTTTCTAATAGTTTTACGAAACATGAACTTCAGACTTTGCGATATTATGGGGTTCTTTAATGTCGCTTAAAAATGAACAGAAAGTGCTGGCTTAGAAGTGAGGCAAAACATAAAAGTCTTGGATTAGTTTTGGCTTAGAAGTAGTAGTAACTTAGAAGAGAATTTAACGTATAATGGAAACCAAAGTTACAGCTGCATGCGTAATAAATCCATGCATTACTCTAGGCAGCCTTGATGGCAGCATGTAAGCTGTAATAAAACAATTACTAAGACACAGTAATGAAGGAAAATAAGTCGAAACTGATTCTTCAACGCGAGCAAATAGCTCAAACGAATACCCCTAGACCGTCGAAGAAGACGATTTAAGAATTCGGCTTTCTTTTCTCTTACAGTTTTCTCATGCAGTGCTGAATGTTTGACACAAAAAAGAGAAAGTATTTTTTGTGACGATAGCAGCACTGGATATGGTATGTACCAAGGCAGCGGAAAGGTGTTAACAGCTAATATTTGATCTAAGTCATAGTAAACTTAACAAGATTTTATTCGAATACGCTTAACATAACAGACTCTTATCGAAATAAATTTGGCAGAGAACCATTTGAAATACTGTATAAAATACTCGCGAAGACCAAAAGCGATTTCGAAGCTGTTTGGCAAAGGTGCACCTCACAGACGATCATTTATGCAGTCTTTTTTTTCTAGCTATCCTTTAAATATTACAGTGAAAAATTTCTAAACACCCTTGCCTAATCAGACCGTTCACCTTGTACGCCATGCTGTGTTGTATAGCGTTTGTTTTTGAATAAACAATCAAACGAGTCGACAATAATTTTGAAGGAATATCGAGTGTTACTACAACAGGTCGTTTCAGATGTAACATTCAATGTATTTTCAAACGAATTAACTCAATTTATTCCATTCCTTTTTTTTAAGAATAACTCGCTCATCTTCTGCGGTCACAGTTGTTTTGAAATTTATTTTGAAATCTAGGGAGTTTCACTAAGAGTGATCGCCCAAATACGTTTTTTTGCACTACGTGTTCAAATCGTTTTTTATCGCCTCGTCTACAAATCTCACCTCATTACTGATTCATCCATACAACAGACACAAACACATTCCAACTTCAATCACTATCAAAGCCGGGAAGGTAGAAGATTAGAAGATGCTTCACTTTGCATTATTTTATCGCAATGTGCTGAAACAGTTTACGATCTTATGCCTTTCGCCAACTGGTCTGAACATCGTTGCCAATTTGGTTCTAAAGAAATAGTTTTATTGAGCACCTGAAAATTGGCAAACCATATGGAGTCGATTGTCGTTAGCAGAAAATTCGCTATAAAGGATTCCTGAGCGGAAAAAAATGAACGTCGTTAAGGAGATAGACGATCTAAGAGAAGATGTCTTTTGTTTTCAATCTTAACACATAAAGAAGGCTTACTTTTTGAGCTAGCAACTTTTTCGCACTCTAATTGATCCAGCTGTACCGCTAAAAAATAATGATGAAAACGCCAAGATGAAGTCTTTACATACTCGTCATTCGATTCTCATTCCGTAAGTTTATCAAGTTCCGAAAAGCATAAATTTATGTGTATTATCATGCGATGCTGTTGAATAAGTTGAAAAATCGATTCGGAAAAAACGGTGCGCACTTCAAGCAATCAAAAAAACTCCTCAACTCATAGTGAAGCCAGTTGAAATCTCTAGATGAGGGTTTCATTCGGTTCCAAATCTTGAATTACGATGTCTTTTAGTTCACTTCCTTGAAAAATCAAGGTTATAAATGAGGACTTTCGTAGAATGACATGGCAGTTGCTAAAGCGCTGAGATGCTATTTAAAATTTACGCTGGATGGTACACGGTACAACCTTTCGCACAGACGAATCGCAAGCCTTGCAAAAAACAACAGCAGCGGAACAGTTGTTGAAAAAGCTTGACTGTAACGCAAAATTGAGTAACGTGTTGAGCACAACTTGGAAATTTGCATACCTGAATTCTTGTGAAGTGTTTAGGATAACAGTTACGTTGTGTAAATATTGCTGTGATCTTCGTTACAGCCGTAAGCCGATACAGATACATTAGGGATATTAGCGAGTAGAAAATGCAAGACGTCGCCATATGCTAATACAAACCGTATGGGTTTTAAGCGCGATGAAAGCGCGAATGGGCGCTGATATAAGACGATATATGATATTCGCCGCTTGCAAACGTACGCATACGCAAGTAAAATTTTGATGCTCACCATGTATTTTCTATGCTGATTTGACAGCAATATTATGCTCTACGCTTGTTGCAGTTTACGTTTTGTGTTGGCGAAGGTCACCCTAGTTCCATTCTCATTTAATGGCAGTTCTACAGCAAGTTCGGAGGCTGAGGGTAGACGAGACGTGACCATATAGCAGCAACTACAAAGAAAATCCAGCAAAATAAAAAAAAGGAAAAACGAGAAAAGAAAGAAACAAAAAAAGAAAAAAAAACAAAATGTTCGTCTCTTTTCCCATCTCCTATTACTTACTGTGAAGAATCATATTCCCTGTTTTACTTCTAATAAAGAAGCCCTCCCGCCCCACGTTCCACATCCCCTCCCCACGTCTGGAAAGTCGTGAGTTTCAGTCATTTCGAGTACCGACCTTAAAAGGTTACGAGCGGTTTGGTTGTGGTTTCGTGCCTACGGAGCGGGGAAAGAGACTCGCCAAAGTTGGCTTAGCAGAGTAGTGGGTAGGTCCACTGCCGCACCCGAAAAGGGAAGCGAACAACAGCTGTAACACTTCCGTTTCGCTCTAACCAGTAAAACGACTTTCAGTCACAAGTTTGCATCTCCGCAACGAGAAAGCGCAGAAAACTAACAGAATCTAGTAGATAATAGTGCAGTACTCCCGCTTGAATCCTCCCCTCTCCCCTCCCCTTAACTATTGCCAACCCTTAAGCTGCGTCCGCTTTTTTAGAAAGTGACACTCCACAAACCCGTCCCTCATATTCAGTTCCATTCTCAAACGAAATCCAGTCTCCTATCAGGAATATTGTGGCTTTTAAAGTATGAGCTCGAGGTTCTTTGGTAGACAAGCCTTACAAGTGAAACTTCCCCTATTTTTTCAGTTTCGCATTTCTCACTGCCCCGTCTCCCTGCTTTTGATCAACAGGACCACCTCAACCTCATTTCGACAACTCTGGGGTCGCTATTGGGCTCATCTATAATAGTGCACTACAGAAGCTCCATCTCATAACCCACCAGTAAACTCCAGTTGCAATATAAAAGTCGACATGCTAAGTGATTCAACTGCAGTCGAGGAATGTTTCAACATTTATCAGTTTTTTTAACGATTAGTTTCCATTTCGCATGTTCGCCAATTCCCTTTTTTCATCTTAGAAGGTTTGCACAGTCCTCAAAAAAAACCACTCTAAGCTTTCCGCACCAAATAGTATATCTTATTTCGAAGCTTTCCGCATCAAATAGTATATCTCGTGTCGCCAGTAGTCCCAATCGAAATTACTGATCTCTTTCATGCTTGTACGACAACGTCTTATAGTGAACACCCTGTCCTATACTGTGGTGCTCAATGAACATGTAAAAGAACAATGAAACGATATGCGAAAAACGTAGGCACGCATATCTCTGCATACAATTCTACCGCTCCTAGTTCTTCTGTAAGTTGGAACGCCTCGTTAAAACTGTCTGATGGACGGTTACCAGCTACTAGTAGTATATGACAGTTTGATGTTAAGTTATTTTTTGTTCGAAAACGGTTTTCAAGGTGATACTCGATGGGTCCAACGCTTCTGCTTAATTTCTGACTAGTGAATGGCATTTGAGGATGAGAAGATATTGAACGGAACGTGCGAGTTAAGAAATCGATTGTGTGTATTTCTTCAACTTCCCATACAATGAGGAGCATAAGTAAGTATGCGTTAGAGATTAACCAGAACATAAAAAGGCAATCAAATGAAACCAAGAAAACAAACTTGCATGCCCAACAGTTAGTATGCAGAATTCACAGCTATAGTGGAAATGAAAGACATTTTAGAAAGTGTGAGACGTCTATTACAGAATATGATAAAACCGATATTCAAAACAACCGATCAGCAACATGGCAGAGATTAGAACAGTTTAGGCACTTCATTAAACTTTCATCAGTCTCTGTCTTTGCAACAATTTGAAGAAGCATGTTCAATGTGCGCACAATACGAAAATTCAAAACACTATTGGAAATGTTTTTTCGCGGTACGTTTTTTCTCGGCTCGTTACAGCTTAAAGAGAGCGGGAGTAGGAATTGACTGACAAAAGTGAGCACTATTTTAAATGAGACTGCAGAATGAAAGTCAAGCGTGGGGTGTTCTTGTAATTTCAAGTTAAAGAATTTTCTGGGTTGCAATGGACTGGGGTAGGTTCTGACAAACGGTATTCGAATGAAACACTTTCGAACGTCCTCAGCTATCAGAATGACAATGAGAAAACAAAGGAGTGACGTGTTTTTGGAACAGGCGATAGCATGCAACGGAAGCTATGGCGTTTGTGTTTCTGATCTCGATCGGATTCAAAGTTGAACGTGAATTTGTATGCGCGGCCGACAAAGAATAAAAACCAAAAATTGTTAGGTTTTTAAATCAAGAATAAATCAATAATTTCTTTGATTTCTGACAGCAACAGTTCCATTAATTGTTGACGACTTTAGGTGACGACGGCGATATTGTTGGCGGAAGTCGTTATCGGCACTGAATTTTTCGCAACAGCATAAGTCAAATCTTATTTTCTACCGTTCCATCTTTCCTACCGTAATTATGCTTTCATTTCCTTCAATTTTCGCACATGTGCGACGTCTCTCCTTTCCCTATCACTTCAATCTTTTCAGAAACTAAAGTAACCTCCTGTCCTCCCTAAGGTTTTCCTTTTCATGGAAATCTCTGCTGCCGAATGGGTTTTGTCCCCTACTGATTCTGGCAGCGCTGTTCCATGGAGAATACATTGATAAATGAGTATGCCCACAGTTTATCACCCCCTCGAGTCAAGTCATCAGTTAGAGTCCATCAATTATTTGCTTTTTTGTGATATTTTCCAACGTCGTTATTCATGTGACCGACTGAATTCAGAGGAGAGTGCATGATTTACTCTGCTAAAATGACGCATATCTGCGATTTACTGTTGAACCTAAAAATCAATAGTCTTATTTGATGGATTTTTCCGCGTTATTTTACCTTTCCTTTACATAGAAGCAAACAGCGGAAAGAAGGCGACAAAAACGAAACCGTTGTTATATCAAACATATTTTATATTTCATTTTTGGGGCCGAAGACTCTTCAGAAAGTTGAAGAACATTTTTTTTACCGAACCGCCATACAGCACTTTCAGATACTGTTTTTCGTATTTCCTTAAGAATGACTTATGATGCCTGGCCAAGCACCACTGGTGGATACATCTCGAAATGGTGGTTTTTGATAAAAAAAACAAATTTTCGACAATTCTTTTAAAGAAACTAATGGAGAGGAAAGCATGTAGCAGATCTTTCTTTTTTGACTTCATTTAATGGGAAAGCATCAGTACGGAAGTAACGACGTACAATCCAGTTGCGTTCCTCTCTAACTGCACTTCTTCAAATGGCGCGCACTCAACATCACCGCTTCAGCTTGTTTGCTGCAGCTGGGGATGTAAACTTATCAAATCTGTGTTGATGCCCATGCATTGAGGTCCGAAGTCGGGAACTGAACAATTGGAAATGCAGAATTAAAACATGATATAAGTAAGTACACGTCACACTCCTATATTCGCAAAACTGGAAGATGTGGTAAAATGTCGACATCAAATTTTGGAACAAAGTTAAAACTCTGAGGGCCATACAACATCGAAATGTCAAAAAAAGTATCATGATATGAGAAAGAACCTAAAGGGCAGTGAATTTAGTGATTTTAAGAGCTAACAGATGTTCTTTCTTTTTCATGTCAATCAGCAGTACAAAAACCTGAAACGGTCGCTAATCACGTCAAAAAGGCATGAGCGAATGTTTCATATCTCCTTCACATACCCTATACTCCTTTGCTCCTCAATGCCCTGCATTACGCATGCGTGATTTACATTTTCAATACGCAACGCCTCTGATGAAGCTTCTCAGATTAAGAACAGCTTAGCGATAAATGAAGATTGAACTAACAGCATTCCACCGCTACTAAACAGCTTACTACCAAGTTAATGGAGCAGCGCACAAATTAGTTTATTTAATACCATTTTCTCTGCGCACACAGTTACAAGGCTGATCCACTGACCTAAACGAACGTTGCCCGAGTAGCGTTCGCAGCAAAATGTTGAAAGCTGGCAATTCAGACGAAAAATTCTTCGGCGATGCAAGCTGTAACTGGATTTTGTATTATCGATGAATGAAAAGAGAGGTAGAGAACTGGCCTAAACGAAGAAGTGAGAAAAGAAACACAGCTGGAGAATACTACTATGAAAACACTGGTGCAGAAGATGAAAATAATTTTGAAAAGTATTTTATACAGCGTGACAAGCTTTTACTGGATTCAATAAGGATTACAACATTCAGAAGAGATCTAAATGATCTTTATGTTGCGCTCCGTAATGCTCACAATCCATAACTTTTTCTTTCTCATTTTGTCCTATGTAGTGCTTTTTTTTTCAGGCACTGACCGAAGCAGTGTTTTCGGAACGTTTCAAGTGAAATGCTTAATGAATGTTTGTAAGTTTCATGCACAGACTCCAGCGATTATATAGAGAAAGTCAACGCCACTTAACTTGTCACATCTCAGTTACGTAATTCTTGCTATTTCCTTTTTTATTGACAAGACGAAAACTGAAAAGTTATGTGCTATAAATATGAAGATGATTGCTGATTAGAAAAGCTTTCAGAAAAACCGTTGCATCATCCAATTAAAAATCGGAGCACTGGTTCCGTGGCAATCTACCCGCTCCGATGGACAGCTAAGAGAGTTTTGGGAAAAAAAAAAAGAGGTCCCAAATGGCACTTTCGTTATTTTGACTAAGCGATTTTTGTAAGTAACATGTTACGTACAAATACGCAATCTTGAGATCTGCCAGCGTCTATAGATGGTTCTACACTTGTAGCTGCTCCGCGCTTAGAGCAGCCATTAATTTCTGAGACGGACAATTTCAACGAATTATTTCACAACCGCCAATGATAACAGCGGTTACGACTGGTTACGACCGCGAGCGCACAACAACATCTTTTTACCGTTACTATCATTTTATGTACCCTGATACCGAATAAGCATGCAAGGAGATTGGTACTAGGACACATGAGACTATGACCAACCCTCTCAAATTTTCGTTTGCCAATTGTGAGTTGTGGGATAACAATTCTGAGGCATTTTTGCTTCAAATCGAACTACTCGCAATGCTTGTGACTGCCTCAAAATAACCACAAGAGTTCGACATAAGAAGACGGTCTAGGCTACGATAAAGTGAACGCATACGATACAACCATGAATGGCAGCGTTAGCTTTGGGTGACGATGACAGCGCGATTGTATCGGACATCTGCGAAAAGTGCTCTGCATTCAAAGTGAGGTTGTTGAAAGTAATGTCTCTCTGCTCGCCGATTTGAAAAGAATATTTTGCACCCAAATCCAAAGCCTACTTTTGACGCATTATCACGCAACGGTCACCAAATGGTGATGATCTGCTCGTAATGGGGGTCATCGTATGGATCTGCCCGAACGCAATAACAACAGCGCACTTCCTAGCAAATCCTGGTCGAAACCAGTGTGTTTGAATATCGTATTTTTTCAAAATATGCTACTCCGTTCTGGTTTTTCTCGCTCGCAATTTTCAAGCGTTCTGCCTAGTTTTCTTTTGCCGGTCAGCTGCTTTCTTCTTCTACACATCCTGCTTAACTTCTAAAGTATCCTATATTTTGTACCAGCCTATTCTGTTCCATTGTTCTTCATTTTTCGTTTATACAAAACATTATTCCACGAAATACAGATTGATATTGTTTTTCGGGGGGGGGGGGGGGTTTTCGATCGGAAGAGAGATGGGCGCCCTGGACCAAGAAGGCGGCGCCACTGGAAAGCGATTTAGTGGAATGGGCTTTGTTTTGGCCGTGAATGAACAAAAACTTGGAAAGCGACCTAAAATGCAAGTGCTGGTGCGGTCAGTGAGCCTTTCGCGTGACAATGATTTGCGCGGAAAGGGGACTGAATGCTCCCCGATGGTTTTTTTAAATAGTGAAGGACCCCGCCTAAACATTCGGCGAGCGAAAAGGTGGGAGGACTGTTTTCTTTTGGGGAACAGGATTCCCTCAAAACACTACGCTACAGCCTTTCCCTCGCATGCTTTCCAGTGGACGGCGGGGTACAGATTAGGAACTGCATTAGCTCATATCCTATGTGAATTAAGGGCTGCACTCAGGAACAGGTCGAAGACCACAATATGACTAAAGGTGCTCGAGACAACGTTTGCAATCCACGATTCAAAAATGTGGCTCATCGATGTGAAGGATGCGAAAGAGCGCCTCCTCCTTACTTTTGCTTCAACGAGCTACTCAATCGGACCATTACTCCTCTTGAAGTAAACGCGCCTTTACGCCCCAAAATATAGAATACTTTGAAATTATAGAACAGTTTGACCACACCATCATACTAGAACAAACTCTTTACTGCCACCTTGCCCTTAAACAAGCTATACCGCACCATTCCACATTTTCATTGAATAAAAGTTGGCCGTACTATATCGGTCTGCATTTTCCATCCAATTTTTAATCCGTTCTCTTCTGTGTTATGAAACAAAGTTAGCACGTTAGCACGTTACCGCTTCGGCCTTCAGTGCGGTGTCTCGATGTTAGTGAGGCAATCGCACGCCGAACACAGCCATCCCTTTGGCTGTTTTAGCCTGTTGTTAACCACCCGCTGGCTGGGCTGTCAGTGGTGTGGTGGGAAGCAACCGGGAATCTAACCCGGGGTCTCCCCGCACGCGAAGCGGGGCTCTGCCACTGAGCTATTGCCGCCCTATGAAACAAAGTAGTATGGGATAATATAGCTTAAGTGTTATAATGAAAAATTACTAGTCGAAATGAATAAGTGTGCGGTTGTTTGTATTTCTTTATAATAAGTGTACGTCTCACGAGAGATAAAAACGTAAATTTTAACGAAAAAGTTTGCTGTTGTAGTCATGTATTCAATGATACAGACCACTTCGTACAGTTAATGTAAACAGAGCTATTAATTTCTATTACTCAGTGTTTCTTTTACAGTCTATCGATAAACGAATAATAAATCGGAGTAGAATCTGTTCAACACAACTCGTTTATTGCTTGGGTGATGGAGAACGCATCAATCTTTCCCACTGCCCAATTTGCCTTCTGGTGCACGTAAAATCCAAATCAGAGCTGTTAAAGGAAAGATGGGAGCGATTAGCCTGTTGAGAAACTTTTTAATTGATCACAGCGTCGGCAGTGTCGCTTCCAACTTTGTTGATTTAAACGTTCCTGCCGAAAGCAAATGAGTGGCTCGCTTTGTTTTAAGCAATGTCCAATTAAGGCATAAAACACTTTTTAACTATTCCAAAGCTCAGATAACGAAAAAGATAACAGCTGCTAAGTTCATGATTATGAAAACGGCAGATTTCACGTGGTGAAATGCAAACCTTCAAGAAAATTTCAATAAAGCGATTTTTTTAAATTTCAAGATTAACTTGCTGGAGCACAATGCTCCTGGCCAAAGAATTTTAAAATTTTCAACCTCACCATTCAGAATTAGAAATAATCAGGACCTCGCAAAGTTTTCGTAATACATCTCTGCGGTTAGGATCACGTCACGTGGTCGAAGAGGACGCTCTCTAAAGTCCTCGCCAGCAAATTTGGATAAATCCCATTCTCAACCTCTACCCGCATCTGGAGCGTGCGTGATGCCATAGCGTGAACTGTCGCCTTATGAATTTTTAGCGTGAACTGTCGCCTTATGAACTGACTGGCCTTCGTGCATAAAGAAATTTTTCAAAATTTCTTTATGTACGAAGGTCAGTCAGTGATTCACCTGATTCCGATAGTTTTTTTAGCTGCTTGGGAAACGGAGCACACAGATAGCAGAGGTTTAGTGCGAATCACTGCGAACTGCGCAATGCGTCAGCAGTCATTTTTGGCTTCTACAGGACCTCCACACCCAATGTTGCATTTTTTTTTCAAATAAACAAACCACATGAATTTAGGAATCCAACGCACACCCGGAAAGCTTGCCGACAATTAAAAGGCCAAACAAATTGGGTTCTTCCATTGGACAGATATTTTTCGCATTATTGCACGACTGAGAAAGGTTTCTATCGATCAAAATTCATATGGGCCGTAAATAGTCGCATTTCAGAAAAGAAAAAGCTTTGTAAAGATCTGATTCGAGCTATCACGTCGGAGGACCAAAGTATGTTTTCCTTTTTTTTCCGAATATCTCGCTAATTCAAGCAGGGACCGATTTGGAAACGTAACAATTAAGCTTATGCTTAAATGCGAACAGTCGCAATCAGGACACACTTACCTCTCAATGCATAAGAAACAAGGTCATACTGGAGTTTTTTATCAGGTCTGGTTTCGATGTAATTTACGGATGCAAAGAATAATTGCACGTTAGAACAACAGTGATCTGCGCATAAATGGTCCGTGCTGGTTTTTATTTTTTTGGCAATGTTCCACAGTCCGCAAAATGGGCATTGAAGAGAAAATCTCAAAGAATGCTAATTCCAGTGTATGGTGAGTACTGAGAAGAACTCTCACTGCGCTAACAAAATGTCCTTACTTTCGATTTAAGGAAATGGAAAGAGGGGTTATGCTGCAAAGAAAAAAACTTTTGTCTCCACGCTCGCTTCCAAAGATTTCTACGATCGTCATTACGTATGGTTGTTCATACACCTATGCCAATTTCAGTGACTTAAAAATTAAGTGAAGAAAGTTTTGGGCAGAGCAAGGGCACATGTGCTTTTTTAGCTCCTGCCAAAACGTGCGCTATTTGCACTATTCTTCCAAAAACAATGCAACCTTGTTCAATTACATACTACGTTATTGGCTGCCCAGCCTGTGATGACTGCTTCTGAGCCACCATATAACGGCGGCCTAACGCCTACCTACTTCAGCACGTAAAAATTACCCCGCGTCTGGAGCATATTTTCGTTCAACTTGTTGGCCAGAATTTGATAAGGAATTCCTAAGCGGATTCCCTGCATGTAATATGTGTTTCTTTCTATAAATTACTACCAGTTCTGGCAAAGGTTTTAAAAGTAGTAGCAGAAATGGGACTTTTCAAGAAAATCCACTTTTTCAGCCTTCCATGACATAAGTGCCAAATTGTGAGACCATAAGCTTCCCCTGGTCGCAAACTAACACTACCGCTAAAATAGACAAACGCCTGTCAAATGGAGCATATGTATAAAAGAATATCTCCGTTTGGTTGCTGAGAACAAACGCAAGTACATGGGCGCTGCGATGTTCCAGAAATATTTGCAGAAAGCAGTTTTTTAATTCGATTTATGGGAATCCCTTATCCATCCTTCACTCGCGTTATGCGGCGGTTAGTCTGTAACGCCATTAAAAAGTAAAAGTACAGTTTTCGGAACATCTGTCAACACTTTTGAACTGGTAGCAATAGAAGGTCATGATCTGCATCCAAACCAAGAGATCCTGAAGAAGACGACCATGTATTTAAAAAACATGTTTGCGTTAGCTTTGACAAACGTCCTAGTCACGAATAAACAACACCCAATCCTCTGACAAGCACCAAACCACAAACCACTACCTGACTTGTTGTTCCTGCTTGGAAATCTACCTCGAAGCGAACGAATCGGAAAACACGTAAGGAAAATTATGTTGCTGTTATTTCACAATGTGCTGATTTGATTTGCAACCTATCGCCTACTCGCGTAGAACGGTTTTCCTCGTTCAGTGTAGGCCGCGCTACTGACGTCAGCAGTGAGTATAGGCCACTAATAGCGATCGTCATTCAGTGCTGTATAGCGCTAAACTGATAGATTTCCGAGTGGTCCATGCAAACGAATTTCTACATTAAACGGTTCAGAAATTACTTAGGCAACAACCACTGGTGTGGCACAGTGGCACGCCTCCATCGGGCACGAATTCGAGATCACCTATGTGTCAGCCATCATTGCGGTCGGCGAAGCTGATAATGGCTATATTCAGAGGTCCAGAAGCCGCAAGTTCTACGAACGTTAAAGCTTGAAGACGCGATCGGCAGCTCAACGGTTGGTTACCGACAAAACGCCTCACTCAACAGAGGCTAACGCGTCCTTTGCAAGAAGTGATGAAGGTGGGAAGACTTTTAGGACTTGAGGTAAGAATTTCGAGAGGACCTAAACACATGGAATGGAATTCTTGACCAGTTGCTAAGGTCATGTGCGTTCTATAGTTCGATCCACAAGGAACTGAACATCCAATTAACGTAATGCTGGTCCTGTGAATAATCCAAAAAATGACCGACACTAAAATCCGCACAAAACCAGCCAAACCTTACGGATTTTTATGGACAGAAAGCTGAAATCGCCAATCTAGGCGGTGATGTATCGCATAGTAGTTTTGAATGTTCTTGACCGATCGTTGTTCGTTTCAAAATGCAAGCGAATTTGTTTGAAACTTAATCTTGAAGCAGCCAAGAGGAACAACGAAGAAAAGTGCGAAGTTGTGGTGATGAACTGTTGTCGATATCGGACGGTACAAGTGCAAAAAGATCAGAGTGCTCTTAACGCACAAAACGTGAATCGTTATGAGAAGCATGCAGACAATGACATGCGGCAAATCCTAGCTTGAATGAATCAAAAACCGGAATCATGGAGTTCACTGAAATGCACGACTGCAAATTAGTGCAATATAAATTCATTAGCAATGGCGCAATTAAATACAACACATAAGTGCATATCGCAAACGTACGTAGAAAAGCGCACGTATTACATATAATGCACCAACTGACTGCATGGAGTAGGCATTTGTTTTGTGACCGAACTCATTCGAGGCGATCACCGCAGATTCTAATTAGAAAACGGTGAGAAGAATAACTAAAAGGAGAGTCGAAGAGCGCATATCGACCTACTATTTAATGCGGAAACAACACTTGCTTTATGTTAACCACTTTTACACTTGATCTGCGAATCAGTGATGCCATACTTTCACTGCTATGAGAATAAAGAACGGAATTTTCCTACAGCAACCTATGTTCACAGATTTCTGGCTTTTCTAAACAAAAGCTGCCCTAAGCAAAATGCCCCTTCTTCCGAAGTCCTCACGATTCGGAAAAGTGACCAAATGAAAAAGAATCCCTTTTAGACCTTGGCATATTTTTGCTGGCGCGAGCCTTTTAAGACAAATGTCGCTGAAATGTGAAACGACATAACGACATTTTAACACTTTCACTCAAACAACACTGATTCAAGCTGTACTTCATCAAAATTGATGAATAATCGCGGAGGAGACGCCGAACATAGCGCGAGCGTTTCATGTTTTTTTTTCATTCTGAATGAAAAAATGATAGCAATCTTAGCAAGGACCGTTCTCTTACCTAGTATTTCTGCACCTTTCAGAGTCGCCGTTGGTGACATTATAGAAGATGAAACGAAAACTGAACACACCTCTGAACGAACCGTGCTCATTCATCAGGACAATGCATAAGCACTGTGAAGAAAAGGTAGCGAGAACCCCATACGCCATACCACTGTTCAGACGGTTGAACGGTGGTATGGCGTCTGAACTGCACTCTTTTCATCTAACAACTTAATGTGACTCGCATAAATTGTGCAAGAGCTATATTTCCTACATCCAGCATCCTGTCATCTGTGTAAAAGCTGTAAAATCTGCTTTTCCACGCCTCCTGGGCCGTTCAAATTCATTAACGGACTGAATATATTCGTACTGGGATGGAGCTTTGCAAATGCGTTTACCTTCTCATTCCTTATGCATGCCAAATTTGCAACACAAAAGTTGCCCCTGAGTGAAAAGAGGAGCTAAATTATGCAATTTTGAAGCAGCTGACTGTTGTGGACCAAAAAACAAAATTATCCAAATGTACGTGATCGCAGTCCGCTGATCCCACACATTCCTATTTGTAATTTTAAGAAAACCAAACACGTCATGAACATCACCAACGGCATTGTATTCGTCTGAGAGCAAGTATAGCTCGGTCGGTTCTGCATACACCACAACGAAATTACGAACAACGAATAGATTACTATCTAATTTCGAAGAGAAAGAAACCTCTTTACGAAACATTTTGCCCATTGTAGCACAATCAAAGAAAACACTCCACACAAACACTGTCGCATTGACGCGGTTGCATAATAAAGAAGTGTGATTGTTACCTTATGACCCCCCTTTTCGATTCACTGGCAGCACAAAAATCGACATTTCACCTATTCGTCAATGGATAATCTTATGATCGCTGTAAACACTAAAAGTGATGGTGATATCGTATAATCGAGGCAAACATTTTCTTTCGCAATAGCCCAACGATGCACAGTAAGTGCTCATGGGCGTGCGCGTTTTTGCCACAAGCAGTCGATATGAAATTGCAAGCAAGCTATCGGAAACATGCAACACGGAATGTTCCATTTGATATATTTCAGTCAGCGTCTCGCTTCTCATAAATCAACCAAAGTAAGAAAACGTTTTCGAAATTCTTTTCGTCCTTAGACTCCACAGAGTGCGAATGCAATGAAAATGCTTCGTCGTGCTGCTCTGAACATTTTATTTTCATACACAAGCAAAATTATGTTGGCGAAATTCCGAAGATACACATGCAGAATATAAAGTACAAGTAGAGGAACAAAAATTCAGTGAAAGAGAATTCTGTGAAAGAGTGACCTCAGTTCCTAGAAGCGAATTGAAACAGTTTTTTTACTTAAACCTGAAGATAGTAAAAAAAAAAACGAGCGTTTACCGATGAACAGGACTCCAAGGGGCGTAGGCGGGTCTCTTATGGAATCAGTAAATGACAATGAAAGCTAACTGAGGACATTCCTATGCTCTAGTGGCGAAATGCAGGAATTTTTGCAAGGGAATAACCCAAACTGCCCGCAAAAATACGACTGAATAAAATTCGAAATAAGACCATACCGTCAAAAAAATACTCAGCCCAACACATTAATGCTCGAAAGCAACGATACGACAGATATCGGGCCTAAGAAACAAAGAGAAAAGCTTTTAGCGAAACTTTGAGGATGGTGGAAACTCAATTTGCTGCTACAAAACCTAAGGGTATCATTACAAGTAACTGAGCATGATACGATACGACGGGAAATATGCCAAGGAGAACAGGAACGTTGGCATCAAATCAAGCAGAAACCGTCAATGCTGCAACGCGATTGAGTTACATAAACTAGCTAAGCGCTGTACGGTTTTGCAGGTCAGTTGCAGTCGTGGTCAAGCTTCCTTTGGTTTTTCGACGCTCACGCGTTGCGAGTACCAAAAAAAGATCGCAGCGTTCTAAAAGATGTACATTTCGGTACACTGCAGAACGGATTACGGCATTCCAAGTGAAGCGTCCGGGCTGCTTTTTGCCAATGGCAACGAAAGTTTCACCCGTGACGGAAAATGACACCTATCGATTCACGTGGGCAGAAGTCCTCTTTAATAACTAACAAATTAGTATTTCCTAGCAGAATGGAGGGAATACGTCTCAGATATTTCGAAGAGTGGTAGCTGTTAGCTTCGGATTTCTCGATAATGGTTGGTCACGTTTTAGCGTAATTGTCGAAATTAATTGAATGTTGTTCAGAAACTTCATTTATATGGTGAACCAGTACTCCGGAAATACAAAATCAGACATGAATGCACAGAACAGCACTGCTTAGTACAGGTTTTTTTGTGCTCCTAAGCGACTCTGTTGGCAAAAGATAGCATTTTTTAATAGGTATATGCCTGAGTTAAGATAATTTAGAAATTTAAAATTAATTTCAACCTAATGCTAATAGTTAATTTATTGAAGTGCATATTTCAAAGTTTGAAAATACTCTGATCCAGATGCGTGAATTTTAGTTTCGATTCATCTTCACTTAGTTTAAATAATTTCGATCCCGAAAACATGTTGACGATGTCAGCTGCGTATTGCAAGTGAATGTAAGGAAATGCAGCTGAAATCGCATAAAAAACAAAATATCGATGTTGTAATAGGCATGTGAGAGATGCTATTAACAGCAAATTTATGCCTATAGCAAACATAATCTGCTATTTAAAAACGTTTCCGTGATATAAAGACGTATGCTGCACTAGCACAGTTCCTTGTCATTAGCTATATGTTTTTCAGTTCCATTGAATTATGTAGCAATCAAGTCTGAATAAAATATATTTCTGGCGAAAAGCACAAAAACAGACACAGCCGTCCACAAACTTCATATATATATATGTATATATATATATATATATATATGAAGAATAAATGTTCCACAGCTTTTGCTAAGCCACATTAAACAAAGGTGGTTTCATTATACAGCGCAACGCAATTCTTTAAACGGGGCAAAATCCGACAGTCATTTCCCGATTGCTTATGCATTTAAATGGGAAAACCGACGATTTTTTTTCTATGCAGATAAACAAATGCGAGAGAATTTAAAAAAATGATGTTTGTTTACCGGAATATTCGGAAGTGGTAGCTTTCTCAACCTTGCACATATTCCTCGTCAGTTCAACGAATCAGACATCAAATGTTAGCCTCTTATCATGCTCCCATTGATGGTAATTTTGAAATTCTAGCAAGCTGGCCGAAATTGCCTATCTTGTTCCTCTGGCTACATTGCGTTGTTTTTCTGGACATTTTGAGATGAGCGTCAAGGACTTGGATCTTGAAATATCTTGCAAACCATTCGATTATAATCTCCTAGCAAGTTGCTCTCGTAATGCGATCTTCCTTATCCGTCGGCCGACGAAGACACCAGCTTCGTCTTTTTTTTCTGACAGCTTAGAAAAGAAGTCCTTGAGATACCTGAAAATGCTGCCTGCTTCTTTATTCAGAGCTGAAAATGACTGCTTCAAGAGACCCTACATCGTGCGCAGTGGCAGCATAAATTCCTTGTGAGGATACCTAGTGGTTCTCGCTTGGTATCGCTCTTCTAAATGCAACCTTCAGTTCATTGCGACCATTTTGTCTGTCATAGCGTGCCTTTCTGTTTTAGCTGTCGCATAGACAAAGACAGCAAGGAAACTTCATGAAATCGCTCTGCGGTCCCGTTAAGAGGGCCACCACTCGCACCCTCAAGCAACCTTCTAGACATTTTCGTTATGCAGCCGTGTGGCAGCAATCTGATGTCGTTGTATTCGTCGTTGATGCGAACTAAGTCAGCAAGGAGAAGTGATCATATTTTCGCAGCAACATGACTTTCAGCCTCATTATTGAGCTTTCAGTGTATCATTTCTTCTCATTTGGGATGCAAAGGACTTTCTAAAGTCAAAGATGAAGAAAGCGATGTGACGACGCCGCTGCGGTTTGATTTTCATTCAACAGGTCTCGCTGCCCAGCTAAGATGACAGAAGCTCGATATTGAAATTCACGAGGCCAAATCTCTGATAAAGTCATTAAGGAGCTTTTTATTAGGACGGTATGGAACTTCTTTTCAGTTACCCGTAGGAACCGGTAAGTAGGAACCGGTAACTTACGTCATATGCATCATCCTTACCCAATGACTTTCTCCTGACTCCTAAAGGTGATGCATATTTCGGCAAATCACGGTCACGTTGGAAAATGAAACAACTACGGCCCAAATCTCTCAACTCTTTGGAATTTACAACATGTCATTATGCGTTAAATCTTGGGTTAGTGAATCAATAAGAGCACTAAAATAGAGCTCAAATAATCAGCGTCCTGCATCACAAAAGTCTTTACAGCTATTTTTACAGATGGTCGCAATAACTAAAAAGAGATAAAGAGCGTTCATTTCCTTGCAACCTCTACCGAGACTGCATAGTATATCTTGGGAAGCACAGATTCAAAAATACAACGGAACTTTTTTATTGCTCGCGTTGCGCATTATATGGTTGGTTATCGAACAATGCAAAGATTTCAATAACACTGAAAAAGGAAGCATGGAAACGTCAAAATCAGGAAGCTGTGAATGCTGAAACTAGGAAGAAAACGCTTGAGGATAAATGCACGAGGCAAAAACGAATCTGTACAGCATAGAAATTAAAAATTTCTGCGTTCGTTTATTCAACCCCGAAAAATGAGGTGGAAAACTTTAAATGAAAACAAGCTATGTTATTAAGCTATAATAATATGGTTGGCCTATGTTTCACAAAGAAAACTGACTGTTTGAAATCAATTTTCCGCAGAATTCGATGGTTGCATAACGCTTCCAAATTGGTTCGCTTTTTCTTCTTCACCACAGCTATATGTTATAATTATTCGCTAGTCAAATTAATTGCGGGATGCAAAGCAGTCGGACCGCAAAATCGACGCCAAGTGATCATTTAATGCGATTTGCAATGCGCATGCCTGTGGCATGCTTTACTGGACATTTTTGCAGTCACCGAACAAAAAGTTTGCATTATCATTGTCAACTTTGCAATATCAACTTAAGAAATTCTCATATGGCCGCTCAGCAAGTGTTATGGACGAGAAACGTCTTCTTGCAACTCTTGTCAGTGGCTATCATTGGCCTTCATAAAAAGCGTTTATTAAACAAGTCAAACTCAAATTTTTGCAAGGCCGCGGAAAAGGTCTCCACTAACTCGATATGCTCCATCTCTCCAGCGCGCAAAACACTGACATATATGGTACTCTACTCATTATTCGGATCAATAAGGACTGCACGATTTGACCATCACTGATCTACACAAAAAGAAAACTGTGGTGGAGATGATATGAAGACATAATCGACATGAGATAAGTTCATTTGAGACTTTAAACCAGACGACTCAAACCGGTTTGAAGAGCGCTGTGCGCTTTTAGAAACGAGATGCGTAAGAAGATACAAAGAATGTTGAATATAGATGATATGGGGATTGCGCTGTGCACGAACAGCATACATAAGATACGTCTGAGTCAGGTATTCACTGATAATATTACCTGTCGACTGCTCATCATCTTTAGAAGCAGTGGTTGTGAGATCGCTGAGTATGGCGACCTTTCTCGACGGTGTTCCAGTAGGATGTGCATGCCCCGTACCAAAAGTAGCGCTTGAGTGACTGCGAGCTGCCTCTTGTCTTCTTTCACGATCCCATTCCTTCCAAAATCGTCGCAAAAACATCGGTCTCTATGAATTGCAAGGCCCTTTAGACCCCTGAACACTTTACCGCAAACTGTTAGCGTTCGGTGTCCACTTGTGCTTTTATATCCAAGAATTAAGAAAAAGTCGCGCCAGTGCAGATTTGTTTTATCATCCTCGGTGAGAAGATACAACCAATAGAATATTTTATAAGGCCGATCTAAAATCTTTCTGTTGTTTCGAAGGTCGCGGAAAATTTGTATGGAGAGCTTTCGTTTCTAAAGCAAGTAATGTGGTCTAAAGAACATATAACCCCGCCCAATGACCATACCAATACAAATTAAATTCGTTTAAGCGTGTAACCATTTATTTAGAGTTTATTGAACGACTGAAATCCGCTTGGTTTTGAGGGGTGAATCTTAGAGGACAGTAAATGACGGGAACGTTGAGCAACAAATTCTCAGAATGGATTTTAAGATACCATTGCTCGCATATTCATAATAAATGCGCCGGTGAACAACACCATCAAACGCCTTCACCAATTATTGAAGCATTGAACGTATTTTCATCGGGTAAGCATGGAGGCAGCAACAGAATAGGGGCAAAGAGAAATATTGCGTTTGAAAGACAATAATTTCATGTAGGAGCAAGCAACAAACGACCGTCTATCAGAAAGCTCATTATGCCGAGATATCACAAAACTGGAACGTAGATTTTTGGAAAAAGAAAAGCAACTGAGAAAATTTGAGATGGAAGGGCATAAATCACAAAAATTTATTTTACTGTGCTATAATCAAACTCTTGAAAGCGTTTCGGAAATGGAACGAAAACAATTGATTATGAGCCGAGCTGCTTGAGCACAAGCACTCAATAACGATTGAGATGAAGCATTCGCAAAAACCAAGCAAAGCACTTCGATGAAAAAAAGCGTGGGCTTTTTCTCATATCTAGGCTGGGCATCATCTTCACGCAACATGCCGCTCAAACGACGGATAAGCACCATTGACAGCACGTCACTGAAGTCGAACACACACACATACACGCACACGCACACACACCACACACACACACCACACACACACAGACACACAGACACAGACACAGACACACACACATACACACACACACACATCAGACGCACACGCATCACACACACACGCGTCACACAAACACGCGTCACACACACACACAAAAACACATATACACACCAATATTCCTCAAGTGTCTTAACCGAACATCGTCCAGATCATTTTCGATATGCCGAATTTTTGAAAAGCATCATTTTTATTGGCGAAAAAAGTAGTAACAAGATCTCGTTAAGAAAATCGCACTAAGCTGTTACTTTCTTCCTTTCCATTACCAAAAAAATTTTCTGCATTCAATCATTTTGCCCCATCTGGCGGGTGAAATTTGACCATTGCTGGGAGTATTTGCAGAGATAACCAAAAAACTTAGGTTAACACGTTAAGTTTCTGCAGATTATAAAGGAAGTGTTTTCGGAAGTGCGCTTTCAAAATGCTTGCCAGTGATTTTCGAAGCTGATTTGACAACCGATTTCGACACCAATTTTCCGTACTTTCCGGTGAAGAAGTTAAATAGAAATTCTAAAAGTTTTACACGTTGTATGAACAGTGAGTGAAACGTCCTCCAAAAAGTTCACAATGTCATTTGTTCATAATGTCATTCCAAGAAGTTCATAAGGTTTTAAAACGTATAACAGTGAAAGAAATGAGCGACCCAAGTTTCTAGGGAACAAAACGGGCGATTCCGGACTAAAGAAAAGAAGGACTGAGGGTTAAAAAGAGGAGGGACAGGAAGGAGCGCAGCAATGCTCGAGCGTGCAACGGGATAAGGCTTAGCGCCCACTGACTCGTCACGACCACTTCCAAATTCGAAAAAGGCTCTATTTTTCTTCAGCCTGACAAAATGCCACAAACACATCTGATATTCTTGCCGTACACATCTTATTTATTAATGCTAATTCGCTGTTCGAATCGCTCTCTGACAAATTGTTCTCCACGGACGTTACTGATTTTACGATAAGCCAAAACAATCATATGTATGGCTGAACTGCTTCATATTATGCGCTCAGTATCTTTTTATTTGCATTATGTTTCCAAAGACTTTTTTCTTTCGATATACAACAGGTATCGAAAGAATGTTCAGAAAATAATCCTAATTCCGTGACGCATTGGCTGCCAGGAGGTCGAGAATTAAACACTCGCTGTAGCAAAGCAATCACAATTGACGCTGTTCCGATTTTTGACCTTACTAATTCAAGTAAAAGGGTTAGCTTCTTAAGAAGCAATTGCTTCTTAGGCAACCAAATGAAAGTTGGGCGAACTATTCGAGGACCATAACCCATGTTTGTGCTTCCTTAGTCAATTGATACCCGATTTAAATACTTGTCATTTTCCTCACTATCACGCTTTGCGTTAATGAATACCCATATAGGCGGTGTTGATGAGAAGTGAACGATCGCAAAAAAAATTATTCTCGAATAATTGCGAGATCGCTATCGACCGAATCATATACAGTTCTCTTCCAGACGATCAGTCTTTAAAAGGACCATAGGCTTTTATATTGGAGATGCACCAGTGTGATGGTGTTGCTCATGAGGAAATTATTCTTTGTCCGAACTGGACATGCCTCAAAAGTACAGCACGGTTGAAACTTTCGTGGAAACTTTCTCAAAGCAGAAAAACTGCAAGCGAATTTGGCTGATTGGATGCAGCCCTTGAGAAATATTATTATAAATCATCTTGACAACAGCGCTTTTTCCTGGAGGACTAATAGTGGTCTCAAAGCTGTTCAACACCTTGTTCCAATCGATAATTGAAGAAAAGTCGAATTCGTTACAATGGCTTCTGCAATTCAGCGACCGTAACCATTCAAGAACACGAGGTACTCATTATCGAAACTTGGCTCGCTTTTCTCAGAGCTTCCACAAGCATAATTTGCAGTTTTTTATAAGCGGTTAAAGTATCTCTCAAAATAAATTTAAAAAAGGAAATTAAAAAATGGGACTGTAAATATTTTTGCGCAGGGCCTCAGAAACGCTTAAGCAACACTCTCGTTTACGAAACAATTTTTCCCTTGTAGAATAATTCGCCTTTCGCCGTGCGGCTGGTAACGTAATTGAATAAAAAACGGTGGTGAGAGGAATCTCTCGGGATAGCTGAAGCGGAAGAAGTGGATAAAGTCAAGTAAGCTGACGATACGCACCACTTAAAAAGTGAGCAGAAGATATCAATTTAGAGTGTACCAATGGGATCGGAATGCGGCTAACGCACAAACGGTACTCCGCGCACTGCAGCATTTAAAAATAAGTGAACTTGAGCCTTTGCCCATTTTTGAAGTGGCAAGCAGTGCATTTCTACACGTTGTCGGATGGATGGCTGGCTAAGTGAACGACTCTCTGATTTGGCGGAAAACATTTCTGCACTAATTTGCCAACTGTTTGGAGGTTAACAAGCTTGAGACAGTAACCACTTATACATCCACACTTATAAAAGTGCTTCTGCAAATCTGACTGCGGTCACGCTTGCTCGAATTCGGGTTCATCAGCTGAGACAGATCAAACCGTGAAACACGTGTGGTACATATGCGTTAGCTCTTGAATTCATTGGACTATATATGTCAATGAGTTTATCAATTCAAGGAAAAGTGCACTTTCGGATGGTGACTGAAGTGAGGTAAAGAAACTGAAAAGAATATTTCTGGCTAAAAAAACCACTCGGTGGCAAAGCGTCTACGGTACATCTGCTCTTATAGGAGGATATTATTTTTATTCGAAGCAGTCAACATGATTAGACTACATTCGAAGTAGAGGAAAGCGACAGCACTGCATGGAAAACAAGTGAAAAAAATCGCTGACTTATATGTTCAACGGTGGAAGGAACGCTTACTGTGAAGAAACAACTAACTTCCTAGGAGAAGCCGGTAAGACGGTAAATGCTGCTCTTGCATAAAAGTAGATCAACTGTGCTCCTTCCATGCGTTCTTTTTGCCCTTCTCTGTTTCGAATCTGCTCTCGACATCCCAGTTAGTGATCATTTGTAAAAATGTCGAAACAACATGTTTTTTTAAAGCCAAAAATGAGCACTCAGACTATTTCAATAACCGGTGCAGCATGGTGCATAAAGTGCAGAAAGTGCAAAATGAGCGGTGGTGCAGAAAGTCGAATGATTATAACCGAAGATCTCTGACGCCTACTTTTTGAAATGAATGACTCTTTATCGGCAGAGTGTGAGAAGACGGATCCATCAAAAAATTCTCCAAACGATGCACACATATGAAAATTGATGCACGTGTCATCTAATGAAGTTTTTTTCGTTCGTAACAACGTCTGCATAAAATGTTTACCGAAATATGATGTATCGATTAAGAGTTAAGAAATGGCTCAATCAGACGAAGCAGAATATTGTGGATGCAAGTGCCTTGAGCCATGATAACTGATGTAAAAAAGTCTGTGCGAATTTATAGGCATAAATGAGACGACGAATTTGAACAGTTGAGGCTGCTTTCTTATCCAGTATCCCGCAGGGCGTTAAACGCCTGGAAGTATGGTATTCCTTTTCCAGGATTCAACAGAAGTTCAGCTGTTTAGAGCGATTTTATAGTTAGATTTTTTCGAGTGGTGTCAAGAGGTATGGCGATCTCTTGTTCGGGTGCTCAAACGGCAACAAAAAAAGCTTAACGAATTAGAGGAATTCCTCTGGGAATCGCAGATGCTCAGAACAAGCAGTTCGCTTTAAATATTCATAAAAATGCTCTTACAAGCTTTTTATCGTAGGTAGTTTCAGCAGTCTCACTCTGTCCAGTGTGATTAGCAGTATGAAATCTATTGTGGGATTTAAATCACTTTTTATAATTGATATTATTTATGAGTGTATTCGTTGAACTGTTTTGAAAGCATTTTTGAGAGTCGTTCAGAACAAAGAATAGAAGTGAAGGGGCGTATTTATGACGTAATTATTCGATGTGTTTGCTAATGAGAGGTCTAGTTCCAGTGAGCTGTAAGCAGTCGTTAATACATCGATGGCGTCGTTCGATTATTAAATCATGCCTCAGTCAATATATCTTTACAACACCCACATTAAATTTTATTGCTCTTCTCCACATCCGGTTGTCGCCTAACCCTGTATGCTTTTTTTTTGAAAACCTAATTTCTCTCTTGCTCAATGACGCAAAACCATTTGTAAATTTGCAAGCAATTTTAGGCTTCAAAATGTGGAAACACTCTTTCTTCCTTTCATGCTCAGAAACATTTATAGTGGTACTAAGGATTTTTACATGAATGACAGCCGATGAGGAAGAAGGACTATTGCAGAATGTGACGCTGAACCTTATCAATTCGAACAACTGCAAACTCAAACTTTTCTTTTCAATTCCTCTATAAACAGAAATATTTAAAAAAGATTTCATAGATCCACTTGACCACTTAACTATGAAGTGTTGCCTTCACAACGCTCACATTAACAAGGAATAAGCTGTGAAATGGGTACAAACGCAGTCTCACTGCCTGAATACTATCACTGACTCACATTCGCAGAATCTTCGCCATGTTATCTGAGCAAAAAGGTCAAGCAACTTTTCAAATATGTTAGCTCAATTCCCTACTTTCGAGTCTGCTGTAAGTGAATTTTCATCGAAAAAAAAGCTCTTCTTGTAGTATTTAGCATTTTAGTGGAAAAGAGATGCAAGCGATGATATTGCGAAATTAAACGATTTTCACAGAAGCAGTACTCAATTAATAAATTAATGTTTTCAATCAAAAACAGATCTGGTGACTGGAAAAAAGTGATTCCGACATAAACAAAACTGCAAATAAACAAAGTGAAGCTTTCTTTCAGAGTAGCTGTGATTGCCATCGATGGCATATGTGTGCCGAAATTTGACTCCACATGGCTGTAAATTACATTCGCATTGCTAACCTGAGATGGTTCGCGTTTCTGTTCCCCGAAAGAGCGCATTTTGCAAAGTGCTAAGACGCTTTCAGCAACACAACCAGAAATCCAATAGACCTACGTATATGTTGAACTAAGGGTCGCAGATTGTCAATGATGATAGCTCATAAATGACGCATCATTTTCTTGACGATCATCCCCCATCGCTTTACGTAATTGATCGCGAGACCAGAGGAATCTTCAACAAAGATTTTCGAAAGTAAAAAACTATTGTGAAGTTTGCCTGATACAGGTTTGTTTAGTGTTTATTTGTGATGGCCATTGGTCAACGGCGACCGGTGCCGTCGGTCAGCATTGTTAGCAAAGAAACGTATTTGCTGCAGTACAATCCTGATTGGATGCACGGTGCCCAGAAAATTTCTAAATAGCCTTTCGATTTTTTTTCAAAAGTTTCAAGAACGTGAGAAGCCTCAATACAAGCCCATTTTTTCCATGAAACTAATAGCCGAAGATAGTTGCACTTCAGCATTGTGATTGAATAAAGCTCTTTCGATATTTCCTACCGATGTTAAAGATTTTTTTCGGACAAAAGCAACACTATTTCCCCCCTTTATATCTTTGCCAAGCGATATGATATACCAAAAATGATGTGCGAAGTTACCAAACAGCTGTAAACGCCAGCTACGGGAATTAATTTTGTCTCAAAATGGACGCTTAATCGACTTGTGGTAAGCACACGAGCCTGTCTGTCAGAAGGAAGTAATGGAAAATATTTGCTGCTAACAGAGATTTTAAATCCGTGATTAAGCAAAATTCCCATTTATGGGAAAGGGTAAGCCTGCTTCATAAGAACAGCTGCAGAAGTGCATAAGCTTGTTTTAAATGAACGGCGTTGTGATGACAACAATGCTGAAATATCTACTTCATCTTCCGTGTAGTGACGCAGGATGGGAACGTACACGAACTTTGTTCCATAAAAATTGAGCCTTTGGTTCCCAATTTAGGCTTCAGAAATTACGCGAATAAGATGCAAAGTTATTCTGTTTAACGAAAAAAGGTATGAAGCGTAAGCCAAAAATAAGCGGAGGAAATCTACATTGTCTTTGTTGCGTTCTTTGATTGACTGTTTAAAATCATTCACCGTTAATGGTAAAAAAGAAGCCAAAAAGGATGCAAATCCATTGAAACTCTCAAGGTTAATCGAAAATTTTACGCAATGTTTAGATGTCCCATATCCTGAATAGTATTTCCATGCGGCGACGTACAAGGACACTGCAATCAATTCGATCACAATGACAAGTGCCAGAGGTGGAACCTTCTCGATAATAAGTGTTTAACGACATTGCTCATTGCCTATGTTGCAATAATAACCATAACCATATCCTAGATGTATAATTATAACAGAAGAATGTAACTACATTCCACCATGTCCTAGGGCAGCTGCCGGCGTAATTCCTTAATTGCAAATATTCCAGAAACTACCTCGGCTCGTCCGACCGCACAGAAGCACGCCCATTACCCTTCGGTTTCTTCAGCTTCAAGTTTTCGCCTCATTTTTGAATTTCGCTTAATGCCACAATTTATCATTTCCATAAATTCAAAAAACATTAGCTTTTGAGGGGATCATAGATCACATATTATGCTTGCAGGCTGTGCACACAGAAATTGCCGCAGTTCGCTTCCTGGGCATATCAAACAACGTTACTGTTTTTCGTTGCTCTCTAAATGAATTGGACGATTGTAGTATTATGGCCTCATGACACCTAAACCCACAAAATTTTATTAAATGTGTGACTTTTTTTAAAAGCGCTTAATCCCCTTCGCTGTCACAAACTCGACCTCTTCGGTTATTCATGCGACTGATTGATTGCGTTACGATAACGTTTCAGCCTGCGACAAAAATCGACGAAGAAGTATTACACTTCAGTAGGCTTAATAAATATGGAGTGGATAACTGAAAAGTGTAAACTGCATACAAACATAGTGAATAAGAAAGCAAAACGCGTGCCGTTTCGCGACGATGCTCGAGAAACCCAACGCAAACCTGAAGAATTCTGTATGTTTATTTAAACGTAAACAAGTCCTTGCATATTTCTTGCATTAAGTATAAGAAAATTTTCAAGGAGCTAACATGTGGATTATGTGATTCTTTACGCCAGTCATTCAATTCCACTGAACGGGAAACAAAGCTGTCGATGAAATAGAATAAGCCGTTTGCCTACATGAAGCTTTCCTTTCACACAACAAATATTGCTCGGGGATTGCCAATGGCTTGCAGCGGTAGCAGAAGAGTATATTTGGCATCGTCAGTTCTGCAGATTCAGATGTGACAGACAGCATACGAGTGCCACGTAGGTGCTGATGAAACCGCTTAACAAATGGGCAATGGATGATGAACAGATCGCACAACTCATCAGCAGCGATGCGACCAACGCTAATTCATTCATTGATTGCTCGTCAAATGCACGCATGCCATCATCACAAACTTGTAATCTTCTACATCTCCAATTCCATTTTCGCTCTTTCATGGAGCTAAAACTCATTAAGCTTACTATTTGCTACATTTTTTCGGCCGTTTCTCAAAGTGCTGCTAGTAAAATTTACTTTATAAAAGAAGAGAAAAACGTTGCGAGGCAACAAAATTTTTACTTTTTCTTGAAAGCGTAGTATGCAAAATACTTTAAGAAACACCACGACCTAATAATTAGTACAACTACATTTGTAAGCTTTGATTCCAAAATTTACTGATCCAGAAAAATTGCCTGGCATTTATCGAGATTTTGAAGGCGATGCGCTTGCTTTAGTGTGGCATCTCAATGGGTGGCATAACAGCAATTCATTCAGCAAAAGGCTGTAGTGTTGCAGAACACTGATAAACTGCTATCACTACGGAACAAATTCAACATTCTAACGAAGCATTAAAGTCACGACAGCGGTTAGCATGAGCACAAAGTTTTGAGCGGAGTTCCGAATATGAAAACGTCCGATAAAGTCCGCCTTTCGACCAGTGAACTATGTAGGCAGAACCATTTTCCGTGAAAATTTCCCGAGGCGTACGTTAGAATCAACTGTTTGCGTCGCATAAACTCTCCTCCTGCTACAAAAAAAAACTAATGAACCCTCTTTCCCCTCCCCCTCCCCGCCTTTCCTCCCTCCCCGATCCAATAAAAAAACACGATCCGGTCAAACACACTCGTACCTTATCAAAACTATGGCTTCAGTTTCAGACCTTTCTTGCACCTGTCTTCGAGCAAGACTGAGATTGTTGAACATCATGAGAAGACAAAATATAATGATCAAGAGCAGAAGTATCGAAAAAAAGATAATGACCAAACAAGATTAGATTTATTTTAAAAATTCGACAGTGGGACTTTTGAAAACTATCCGATCTCTTTGGAATGCTCATGTTTTTTCTTTTTTACTGGATGTGCTATGTGCAAAACACTTAAGAAAGCAACCTGAATACATTGGAAACAATCAAATAATCGATCGCCTTCAAGCTAATAGATGAAATAAAATGGAATGCACTGAGAGTAAATCCACGAAGATTCCGGCTAGTATGGCAAAGCAGAAACCTTTGTACGCAGGCACATTTCGCCCTCTATCAGTGGTAATATTTCAGCGCATTAAAGCCGCGGATTTCTACGTAAACTGTACTGATTCCGTAGACAGCAGTTTCGTTTTTGCACAAATGAACACGTGCACGGTTCGGTTCATTCTTCAGTTCGGTCCATTCCTACGATCTCCGTTCGAAAGGGTCTCAAAAGACAACCCCATGCTCCTTCCAGCACCTCGTTTCTTCCATTTGTATACTCCGCTGATAATGACTGCTCTTTGCTCTCTCCGAGTGATAGCCGTGTATCGGCAATGGCTAGACTTTTGGACGTTGAGCGATTTTGAAAATGAATGCCAAAGCGTTCCTTCCACTAACAAGCTATCGGGCTCGACGTCTTGATGCACACTGTATCAAGATGCGCTCTTCACGTCGCCTAAGAAGTTTCCCTTACGAAAATCGAAAGTGAATATGCGAGACGGTTGAAGAATGCCAGGAACTGATACCATTCCTCCACATTTTTAAACTTATCAACGGTTTTCAGCAAAGCTTTATTTCAGAAATTTTGAGCCAGACAATTTGGGCCTTTAACATGATTGGTGAATCAGAGCAGAAGCAAATGCATCAAGAGCACTACCATTTCAAAGTTGCATTTTATACTCCTTATTGTGAAAAACGGAATTCCTAGTTCATTTATTGCTGGCTGGAAAACGCAACTTCATATTTCGTTTTGGCCGACACAAGAGCTACCGAACTTCATAGTATGGCACAAATTCACCTCCTGTTACAAAACTCGGAAACAACAACCAGAGCAAAATCATATCCTACACGGCCCTCTTTTGAAAATCAGAATTGCTAATACTTAATTCTCTTTTAATAAAATACTTTCTCAATGCAAGTCTTCCAAGACTGCCTTTAAAAAATTATGATTTTTTGACCTCTCTGTCCATACTTGGAACAATACGTTTATTCCTAGCAGGTATAAAAATCGTGAGGTTCCTGACCGAAAGACAGAAGTCCTTCTTTTTCTGCCCCATTTTATAACAGCACTCCTAACAACGCTCATTTCATTCACAGTAGACGAGCATTTGGCAGATGTGGCAATACAGAGAGAACTTGCCGAAAAACAGACCGGCAGCTTCTGTGCTTGCCAACCCAAACACAAACGAGCCCCTAATATAGTTGAACTTTAAAGCAAAGTAAGATGATCATGCTTACTATAGAGAGGGATAGATGATGACGAAATGAATCTGCATTCCGAGAAGAAAAAAAAAAGGTGAGAAATCATTGGCGAAGGTTGCCGCTGACAAACCGAGGTGGGGGAACTCCAACGGCTGTAAAATGCCTAATGGAACTGATTGAGAAGAGATACTCAATGTTTCAGAAAGGAATTTCTATTTTGAGGGCAAAAAAGCGAAGAAAACCTAAAACTGCATGCAACGTTTTACTTCCCGCCCTTATTCACGCTCGCCATGACCGAAACTTTTGATTAGTATGAGTTGTCTCTTGTTCCCTACACTCTTCTTTTTAGAGGTGGCAAAGAAAAAAAGGAGAAGCTACAACACCCCATACCTGGACAAGCTTTCTAGACCGCTAGCCAACCGTTGCTCAGATGTACCCTCAGGGTCACAGTACGACCAAACAACGTGTTCGAAGTCCATGAACGATGCCCGAAACACATACTTGAAGCCCTCTCCCCTTCGAAGCAGACAGAAAGCTCCAAGAAGATAGATGACTGAGAGCCACCTTCGTCGACCTCTTACCGCTACCAAAAACCGAACGCATACTGGAAGAATGCGATGAGCCCTACTTCTTATTAACTGTAGCAACAACACTTCGCAACTCATTAATGGAAGTTCACCATTATTAGACAAAATTTCTTTTCCCATTCTCTCTCAAAATCTCAAATTGGTTCCCATCAAGCTCTCTGAGGTGCCCCTCGACTAGTAATTCCTCGTTAGTGTTTCGGCAATCATCAATAGGCTGATTTATTGAACGCTGGCAAATGCATGAAAAGATAGACGGGAAGCCGACAAAAACTGTTCGTTTTTTTTCTGAATGATAAATCAAGCGGTAATTGCAAAATGCTTTCAGAAATGAAACTGTTTCTGCACGCCTATATTGGCTGTTATGGACACTGAGCTATCGGATCAAACATATCAAGCCCTCGCTGTGAGATAGTTTTTTGCGAAACTGCAGTACTTATAATGAACTAATCACATGTGCTAAATCCCCGATGCCCCTCGGTTTCTCTCCTTCTCTTCAATAATCTCATCTCTTATAGTTTAACCAGCTCATTTAATCCCATTTTTTAACTCACACAGTATCTGTCTCCCTTGAGAGCTTCTAGCACACGAGTGGAAAATTTTAATTTATCTAAACTCAAAAGTTGGTTACAATCGTCGCGAACGCCTTCTTTTATGCTGCTGTTCATGTACGAAACCTTCTATTTGGAATCCTTTTATTAGTAACGTTTTCTGTTTTCTTAGTAAAGAAAAACGGATTCTTTACCAAAGGGCTCCATAATTCGCCCGACCTCCTTCGGTTCATCGATGTCTACCTTTATAAATGGCTTTTTTTTCTTACATGTAGGCGAGTGAAAATTCACTGGTCAAAGTGAGCTGGACGTCAGCATACTGCAACAGTCATGATGGTAGGATAACGCCACAATCTGCGTGGGATTGGCATCACCTGGGACTAGATGACCATTGATTTTTTTTTCTTACAGCTGTCTTTATTTTCTTACACCCATCTTTACATATGTATATGTATATAATATATTATATATATAAATATATATATAATATATTATATATATGTATATATATCATAAGAATATACAAATATATATAAATATAAATATATATATATATCATATAAATATATATATCATATATATATATATATATATATACGCCATATAAATATTTATATATCATAAGAAAAACGTTCTTTTAAAAAACTATGTATACTACTTAGCCCCAAACGATGTAAGTCCCACTCTGATCGAGGCGCCATACGGCGACGAGGACTGCTGCATTGCTTGTGCAGCTGACGGGATATCAACAACCTAAAATGCGCCCATATACAAAGACGTTGTAAATCAGTCCCAGGCAGACAAAAAAAATGTCTGTAAGAAGCAATTAAATTAGCAGTTTTTTTTGGGAACTCAGTTTCTTCCTGCCGACCTCTCTATAGACCGATTCCAATTTCCGATGGAAATCATCTCTGTGGCATTCCTCGCGTTCCAAAGGCTTACTTCGGCGATTTCTCAAGTAATTTGTAGAATGAAAGCAGAGTCCATCAAACCTACACTTTTTCATCGTTGAAACATGTGTTTCGCTGAAAAAGCACCTATTTATGTGAATCACTATTCGAATTTCGACAAAGTTCCAAAAATTTGTAGCTTCTGCTGAAAGCCGGTTGTAACCTGCTTAAAATATTCAGTTCCACTGTGCAGGGGACAAATGCAGCGCAAAACGTGGAAAAAGAAATAGCACACAGTGAGCGGCTTCACAGGCGTAAGGCGCAAGACCGATGACGCAGTGCGCAAAGCCCTTGGACTGTTTTAGCGTTCATTATGGTCGTACAAATGACAGAGCAAGGTAAGATGGTAAACGGCACAGCAACGTGAGCAAAAGCGAGGACAGGTAAGGCGAAATAGGAAGTATAGAAGTGTCGGAATCGAGCACAAAACAAACCTGTTGCTGGCGCAGCAAGCGCTGCTGTCCACGTGGGAGTAAGTAGGGCTTCGCGAAGGAACGGCAACGAAGCTGTTAGCGTCGAAATCTTACGTGGCTCAGTTGTTTCGCCACTGCGATTATGTTCGGTCATCAAATGTTGCGAAACGGATTGTAGCATTGCGCCAGGATGGAACAGTGCCTGCCCAGATTCAACTCGACCAGCGTGGCCAATGCAAAAATCGCCTTGTTGAGTACCCTCAAAAATTATTCGCAACGCTTCGTTCCTCAAGTGCACTTTTCTTTCAGTGCAATAAAAACTCATCCGCTGCTACTTGAACGAGATAAAGATTGTGTTGCGGATGATGGTGCTGATGCTGCATCATCATTGAGGCGATGTTCGGCACCATCGGTGCGAAACGCTGTCGCCCAACGCAGAGCACCGAGCATTGTTCCTCTGGTTCTTTCCCCTTGCTAGCGATTTTGATCGTCTCTGCAACGGAAGCGAACAGAGTTGGCACCGAATTGCGCACAAAGCGGACGCCAACTAAGAATTGGTTGCTTGCTGCCCGCGCTCGAGTGCTCTCTTTGAGGATGTTAATAGAGTGGTCGGAACACAGTTTTGTTCCTGATTTGGTGCATGCTTGTCGCTAACAACAGGCCAAGATTTAGACAGATTTGCAGATGCTTAACGCGACTGACGAGAGCATCCGCCTCTGGAATGAACACAAAGAATCTATTAAGACTGAACAGCCCGATACCGCATTGGCTCAACATTCGCTATATGACGAGAAGATTCGCTTGCGCACTTGCAACCCAGTTTACACGAGTCCAGCAAACATCTGCCTATGGGCATCTACACTTAAAAATACGCACTCTGCTTGTCTTAGTCGGACTCGACAACGTGGTGCCCAACTGCACTGCACGACTGTTTCCAAACAGCTTTTCGATGTTTCGCTTCCATCGTTGATGACGAAAAAAGCGGATGAGGTTGAGGACGACGAATGGAGGGAAAAGAGGGGAGGTTGGTGAAAAGAGGATAAGATGCCGGGAAGAGGGTGTTCAATTTCCTTATGCCGACATCGTTAACAGTAAAGGCTGACTCCCCGTCCCTCGCGTTCATACCCCTCATGGATAGGTGCAAAATTTGAAATCGGAATACGAGGGTTCATGAAACCATTTTCTTGCAGAGTCAAGCACTATCGAGGTTCTTCTAATGTGTGAAGCTATACAGCACTTCAGGGTAACAGAAGGTTGTGAAGGAGGGGCAGTTATGGGGAGTTGTGGATAACACAGCTTTTTATAAGAAGATAGATAGTTGTAATACAAATGAGCAGGAATCGGTCTCCTTCCTCCAGTTGCAACTATCACTGCAGACGGGAGAGCGAGGAAACGCTATCCAGCAAGAAGATTGTGCGTGTATAAGAAATAAACTGTTAATCATGACAGTAAAGCTCGTCTAGTACTTTCAAACAGATTACGGTTCGTGAACTAGTTCTATTCAGAAGAACACCGTATTTTACGACGATTAATGTGAGAACTTTGCCATAAGTGCTACCTCTATCCTATTTGAGTTCGCATCATTAACCAACATGACAAAATTTAAACTGAGCGCGTGTTGAAAGCATCGCTCACTTACGATGAAATTTGAATAATGTCTATGGCAGGCCATGTGTGTGTAAACTATGTCAACAAGTGGCCCGCTGCAGTAAATAAACAGGAAAAGAACGAAGAAAGTAAGCTTAGACCTGCGAAGGTTCTATCACGTACTTTATTCTTTTCTCGCCGGCTTATTCGATCGACTCTGCATTTGAAAAATTCGCTAAATTATTTTAGAGTTCGATGCCGGCGCGAACTTAAGTATCTTATTTTTTTAGCGAGCCGCAGTCACAGGACAGGAGTTTTGCTGGATCCTGTAAGGAAGTGTAGACACATCTAACTCTTGTCATAGCTAACAAAACGTTGACATCTCAATTTCTAGGACCGTTGAAGCTGTGTAGGTCTGTATCACAATCAGTGATATAATGCTGTAACAGAATATCTGTATCACAATTGTGTAAAATCGCTTCAACCGTTGTCGCCATTCCCTATTGAACTGCTGGATTGGTTCGCTAATTCTTTTTTGGATCACAAGTGCGACCATATACAAGTTATACCACAACGAAATTCCTTTTATTCTGAAACATTTTCCAAGATTCATGTGAAAGTTATTTTATATACCTTTTTTAAATAAAAAAATTCCAAATGTGTAAAGTGGAGGCCAACATGAAGTTAAGATGGTTCGTCCTCATAGAGGAAATTCGCGCTCAGCTATGAATCAAATATCAAATGGTCCTATTCATAGGCGTTTTCCGGGATATTCTATAAGCACATCGTTTGTATTTCGGTCCCCCTTCTTACGCACTTCCCACGTTTCCTTTCAACCTTAACAGTTCCATTTGTGGCGGAAGTTTAAAGTATGAACACTATACGGTGTACTCTGTAGTGCTTTGTCAGACGTGACGCATGTTGAGCACTGGAATAGGTACGTGCTGAGTGTCACAGCCCCCTTTTTTAAGGAGAGTTGCGCGCACTGCTCTATGCGTCTCACTGTGACTATATTCCCCGCTTGATAATTCGAACTTAGCGAGAAGCGTAAGGTGAGGCTGAGAAAGGCAAGCATTCGCATCGCATTTTAGATATATATATATACATATATATATATAT
>JPKZ01001137.1:686537-728971 GCA_000803305.1 Toxocara canis | reverse complement strand
AGTAGGTCAGTGGTACAGCTCTCGTTTCGTATGCGGGAGGACCTTGGCTCGCTTCCCGGTTGCCTATCTGACGGATCGCCAGCAGGCTGAGCAGCAGGCGTCCCGAAACTGGTCAGAACAATCATGCGTGGGCATGGTTGTCAGGTGCATCGATACGGGAATGGATGAAATTACATCTGCCTTTGCATCCCTTTTGAATATATATATATATATATATATATATATATATATATATGTAACAGGTATATGTAGTTGTGCATGAACAAATGTATCTATGCAGTGTGCGTATGTATGCAATGTGTTTACGTATGAAATGTGTGGATGTAAATATTTTATGTATGAAGGTGTGTAATGTACGTGTACATGCAATGTACATACGTAAGTAATGTACGCATAATGGATGCATGTAGACAATGTAGGTATTTATGTAATGTGTGTATGCATGTAATGTATGCATGCACGTAATGTATGCGTGTATATAATGTAGGTATAAACGCACGTAATGTATAAATGGATTTATGTATGGACTTATGGGTGATGCATCATATATTTTGTACGTGTGTGCGTACGCATGCATATGCGTATGTATATGTACGCACATATGAATGTGTGTATGCATATATCTGCGCACGTTTATGCGTTTGTGTGAGGTGTGTATGAATATGCGTATGAAAGTGTGCGCCTGTGTGGCGCAATGCTCTTATATGAATTCGCGTGCTGTACGCTGTTTCTGCGTATACCCGTGTATATCATTTCATATTTAAATGACCACGTGTGCATGGTAAATATTTATGTGCTTATATATTCATATGCGCATTTGTTTATGTGCATATGAATTTATGTGCTTTATGAGCAAATGTGCTTATGTATATGCCTTCGTCTATATGTATTTCCGCATGTATATGCGATGCGCTTACGTGAACGTGCGTGTATAAGCTTTGGGAAAAACCGCGGAAATTAGGGAAGAAAGGCACCAATATTTCTGATTTCGTGAGCAAATTGACCCACCAGCAGCAATACGCGCATTAAAAGCATTTTGTTTGATGGCAGTTTGAGCAGACGTGCTTGCCGGAGCTTCGCATTTTTTGTTTGGTTTACTATCACTCATTACACCCTTTGAGGCGGGGTTTCCATGGGCGCATGTTGCGTCAGTTCTCTGGGGCGCTTAGCAGCTTTACTAGGTAGTTTACTAAAAACTGTCTCCGTTTCTTTGCCTGCACTTTGCAGTGACTTACACGCTGGACCTGTTTTAACGCTGGTAAAAATGGTTTCGAAGAATTTGTAAAGAACTGAGTCTTTTTTGCGCTTTCTTGGTTTGAAGGTGCTATCCCAAATGGTAGAAACGTAGGATTGCAAAATGTTTCGTTATTATGTGCGTTATTCGCGTTGCCTTTAACAGATGTAGGTGTAAAAATAATCCGATTTTTTCAAAGTTTCAATGAGTACTGATTTTTTCCAGTTCGGTTGCCTTTGTGTTCGCATTGTAAAGACCTTTGTTTTCGCCCGTCAACTACTAGTTGCACTAATCGCCAGCTGGCATTAGCATTCGCCATTTTCGTAGCGATATCATCTTTTCTATTCTATTCTGTTACATATAAACGGCCTCATAAGTCGTTGGGACCGACAAACGATATCTGGCATCCATAGATGCCATCCGATAAATTTTCAGTTTTGACAAGGCTTGACCGGTGTGGGTTGGCGATTGATTTATTGAGTGAACGCTAACATAGCAATAGAACAAAATGTGAAGCGAATTTTATACAGCACACAACATGAGGCAATTTGAGGAAAGTGTATGCTTAACTCGTTTAGAATTTTTTTTTTTTGTCAAAAACGATTCCATTTTCAAAAATGATCGCTGTGATAAACGCATTTGCAAAACAGAAAATTTTTGGTGATCAAAATGCCAATCACCACAAGTGGTCAAAATCTATAAGCAAATGGATAGCAGGCCTCTCTCGTTCTCTATAATACACTGTTAAACACTTTTAATGGGATGATTGGTTACGATTTCGAATAATGCGAAAAAGCCAGTAAGCGTTTTGCAAGAAATAGTATCTTCTTGCTAATTTATTCAGGTCATGAAAGCGGGAATCGTTCAATGACAAAAATAGCAATCGAAATTGATAAACATCGGTACTATCTCTGAAGCGCAGAAAATTTTTATCCAAGCCACATTTCCAAAAGTCACCCTTTGAACTGTTTTTAAAAAATCGTTTCTCAATTTTTTTCCGATTCAAATACCTCAAACTTTTAGGGCAAACTTCTTACGTATGAGAAAAGGAGCTAAAATTCTATCTTTCCCCAAATTTGCTCCTTTATGAAAAAAGCACTGATTACTTGTTTGCCAAAAAGAAAGAGGATGTTCGTTCTTGCATCCATCTATTTAAGCGTCTCTTCGCTGCCATATGAAAAGTGCTTCATCTTACGCGTCTAATAAAAATACGGCATCAGAAATTTTGCTGTTTTTTGCCTTATTCGCTTTCAAACTTATCATATTCACTAATTCAGCCTCCCCTCCCCCCCCCTCCAGACGATTTTTGTTCAAGATGTAGGCTGCTTCGAGATACTGCACTGATTCTAACACCGTTTATTGAAAACAACTATCGAAAAAATTTTGGTGTCAGAATATACGAATAACTAGCAATAGCACAGCCGGATAGTATGCTAGTATGAACTAATCTTAGATCGCGGATGTACAAAGTACAGTGATAGGCCAATTATGGTGATCAACAACAAACTTATCAATGCACTATAATACTTGAGACAAGAGTACAGATCTTAGACTCCGATGTATTCGAATCAGATCCCATCGTTAGGATTATTGCACCAACACTGAACGGTCGAATATGCATAGCATACTGCGCATGGCTGAAAAGGCATGCCTCAAATATATGAGCATGCTTAGTTCCTAAAAAAACGCACAGAAAGAAATTGATACAACTGGTACGAAGTGAAGCTGTAATGGTCACCCTTAAGTGCAAAAAAGAAGAAGAGCACAAAAGGCAATAACAGTTATCAAGTTCGGTAACAGAATACGTTAACGACGCAGTTTTCCATTCTAGATTTTTGTCCACGTTTTTCTTCATTGAACTTCAATAGACATGTGGTTTGAAATGACAAAATGGTGTCGAAAAACTTTTATCTCTGCGTTTTGTCCCACTTTTATTGTTGCAACGTTTGTCATTGTAGTATCATTTTCCGCTTTATTCCCATCTACTCTCTCTTATTTCGCTTGGTTTTGCTTTCTTGCAAAGTGTACAGTCTATAGAAGTCACCAAGTTTCCAAATCTCAAAAAGATATAGTTTGTTCGGCCACGGAACTTCCCTCTACTGATGAAGTACTAGCAGCTCAAGCAGTGCCTCGTTTGTTTTGAAGGATGCCCATTTGCTGAGCACATCTTAATATCAGCGAAAACAAGTCTCTCTTGAACCAATGATTGTTAATTTCGCAAATAACTCTTAAATCAGAATTTCCCACTGCTTCGCCAATCTTATTCGGTTTGTATTAAAAATAGACTTTCACAATGAAAAACATCTCGTCACACAAAATTTCGGCTTGCTATCTATTTTAAGTGGCAAGATGACTGCCTTATTATTTTAAGTGAAATATCACAAAATATTACTCGCGTAAAAACTTTCAACAATATCGGTTGTATTACACTGACGCCATTATCAGTAGAACAAAGTTGGCATGAAAGGCAATGGAAGCGCAATTCTCATATCTATGCACTATCTAGCACACCTAACGGTAACTGCTGGTGACAAGGAAATTTCAGCGACCTGGCTTTTTTTCTTTAATGGACATTAACATGCCGGCGGAACGTGATAGCAAGTTAATAGTAAGCGAGCATGAATGCTAGTAAATGAAGCGCGCTTGAATAATGCATTCCCAAGGAAGCAGCATCCGCCGAAAAAGAGCGGTAATAGCAGCAGGCAGAGCATTTTAACACAGGGAATTCCGCTGAAGCAACATGCGATGGAATGCACTTTCGTCAACTATCACCGCTCTTCTAACGACCAATTACGCGCCTTACCGTAGAAAGCATTCGAGTTTTTGCAAAACTGATTGCGAGGTTCCCGTTGATAGTGTTTTTCTTTCGCATCATAAAATATAATTTTCTAGATAGCGGCAGTAGCTTCGAGAGTTTTTAATGCCCACGATTTGCTGTGAAAGACGACATTTGCTTATCGTTCAGAGTAGTTCGCAACCAAGTCTGTATCTAGTAACCGCAGAGCAGTGATATCATTGATATGATAATAGCTTATGTACTAAGCGTCTCCATGAGAAAACGAAAGCGCATTTGAGCAATCCGGACAGTCCGGATTGACTGAGCGTTCAGAAGTTCACATAATTTCTTGCATATTCATTCGTTCATTCGTTGCAGCTCATCACTCACGAACTAACTTAGAAACTGGATGGCTTTTGTTTTGAATTCCAACGTAAGGATCTGCTCATAATAACAGACATTTGACTTGATATTGTAGTTTGGGATGTCCATATAATCATTTTTCTTCAGCGGTACATTGCGCATCAGAAGCGGTAGCAAAATTGAAAGCGCAGTGCTACCTATGTTCATGCAAGTGGCGCACCTGTTAACCAAGCGAGCAAGCATTATAAGATGGCGCGTCCTTTTTTAGATTCGTTAGGGCTTAGGTGATGATTCGAAAAACGATCTTTTTTTAAAAAATATTTGAGCGCTACCTCAGTTCGTGTTCCTCCAGTAGAAAGATGGGGGGCAGATAACGATAATTTCCAAAGCAAGAACGACTGAAGTTTTCAGTGATAACGAAGTTTTTTTTTTTAAACGTGGCAATAAATGCGAACCAGAGTGCGCACAAGTGAAAAGAAAAAATAAGTTGCTTTCGATATCGATATCGATATAACAACCTTATATCGTCAAATTGCATTTCCCAAAGATTCTTAACGTTTATCGTTTAAAATATTCCACGAATTTCAAAGAACGAGTTTGGCAGATGTGTATTTGCTCATTATAGAATTGTATTTGCTCATTACAGATATACACAAAAACAGATATCTCATTATAGAAAAGAATTGTATATGCTCTAACGGGACCGCAGCATACCAAAAACATGAGATGCGCATAACCATAAACATATGATGTTAGTTCTCGACTTGTTACAACTCTTTGTCTTTAGCAACGGACAGAAATTTATTATATCAGAAAACTGAAACCGAAATAGACGAGTAGGAAGTCAAACGAGCGCCGTGAAATGTACATGATGGTCAGTTGAAAAAGAAGCTCCAACTTACGTCTCCATTAAACGGACCCAAAAACACTGTCACTCTGGCCGGGATTGGAAGAGAACAATGAAACGAGCGAATGAACACTGTTGAAAGAGGCGAACGCTTGATTAGGGCGCTCTCAGACGATCGGGCACTTTAGTATAATGATAGCGTCGATGATTCGTGCTGCCCACCCAAGCGAAAAACAATCAAACGCCAAATTTCACCACCGTTTGCACTGAGATCTGTTTGCGTGATAGGTTATGAAATACGAATTCGAGCAACGGATCGGATCGTCTGAACGAGGGAATGGAGATGGAGATCATAGCCGCACTCCACCACGGCTCCAAAGGCGGTCTTATTGTATTCGAAGTAACTGTTGCAGATTCGAAGCACAGAGCGGCGAAAAATATAAAATATGTGAAGGAAAAGTCGCGGAAAAACGCGATGATCTATGTCGGCGCGAGAACAAACTTTTTTATAGAAAATTTGTAAGACGTCTCCAGCGTGTTGTTTTCACATTAAAAAGTATGACAGCATATCCTCTGCGACTCATTTTACTTTCGTACGTTCTTCTTGCCGCTATCCGCGTCAAACTCGTTCAGCTAGACTCGCACTATGCCTCACAGGTTTAATGAAAAATGCATTACTGACCACGATAGTGCAAAAGACAGCTTCGGCGAACAAGAAAAAAACCAGCCAAATTATACTGCTGAAGGACAGTGGTTGAACATTTGTTCTCGACTACACCCGAAGAGAAAGATTAATCCCTAACTCCCAAAACGCAGGTGAATCGATTTCAAAAACGCCACTTAAAGCAATGATGCAGTGCACTCAGCACCTTTTATGCGAATCTCGACGCGTCACACAAAATTCTTTACCTTTCGGACCGATCGGCTTGCCCGATTTAAGCGTACTGTTTTGTTCGCCACGAAATGGATAAGACCATAACGCAAGCAAATGCGAAATATAACAAAATTATGTAATACAGGCGCAAATAATTCGATCAGATATGTGGGACACTGCTGTGCCTGACAACGAGCCATTAACTGCGGTGGTAAAGCACTAAAAATGAATTATTCCAAATAAGCAAAGCACAGCTGAGTCTGCCGTGATCGGCAATTCCATAACAATAGTAAACAATGCATACGCGATTCAAAAACGCTCCACACAATTCTACAAATTCGAGAAGGGGATTTTATGCTCGACCCCCCATTGGTTAATAGCTGTTGAACAAATCGACACAATAGTGGCTGACGTCTGTGTGTTAGTGTTTTCAGCTGGTAAACATTGCAATCAACTCAAGTTCTCTTGTCAAATACTGGAATAAGGCAATAGCTATGTCAAAGATGCAACAAATAATACGTTGAAATCGTTGCAAAGAGGGAATAAAAACAGAACATATCGTAGGCACTTCGCTATGAGCACTTATTGGTGAAACTATTTGTTATAGTGCAGAAAGGATCAGTGTAAAATTGAGTTGCATAAGTGAAAAACGGTCTTTCGAACATTGTAAGTGAATCACAGCTCGGAAGAAAGTGATGCAAACCGCTTGATAACCGCATTTCTAGATAATGCGTTGTACAGTCGTCACAGGCCACGCGGAAAAGGATGAGCATAATTCCTTGATATGGCGAGGCAACGAGTGCATTCAGGTATTTAATAAAGCTCATCTGACTATGAAACAGTTTCTATTCAACTAGCATAAGTTCACTTCACAAATTGGACAGCACTTACGCCAGTCAAACACGTATGCAAAAATTGACGAGTGAAAAAGCAGTTACACTTTACCCTGATATCTTTGCATAATATTTGCCATCAGCTCACATGGGGCAGGTCTGGATGGAAGAAAAAAAGCGAAAGCGCAGGTAAAGCAGCTAACCTAAATATGAATGGTGCATGACGCTCGGCATTCAACAATCGTCTGATCTCATTATCGATCTGGTACGATTAATATAATCCCGATCACACAGAAAGGCACTGTGAAATGACGGACAAAAGCAATGCTAAGTTTGCTAAGTTCCAGTCAGTTTGTTGCACCTACAATATTAATCACTTGCCTGAGAACAGTTTCACGTTTCACTTCTGGCCTATAAATATCATCATTATTCGTTCGGTGTTACTTGTTTGAGAAGAGCTTTGTGCTTAACTGCAGCCAATCAAGGCCATTATCACAGCCAGTCACCTCAAATTTAGTTACACTTACAAAATTCCTTTCAAACACAAACATCATCTCAGCAACAGTGCAAATAATAATGATGAATTTAAGCTAGCAAATGATGATCATTTGCTAGCTTAAATGCTCGACGATATGATCATCAATTTGCGGCTTTTCCATTTCAGCATGACTGAAGTCGATTTTTTGTGTTGTTTTTTTCCTCAACTGCGGATTTCATGTTCCGGACGTTTGCTATTTTGACCTCAAGTCCGACTGGAGAATATTTTTCCCATCAGGTGTGGAAAACCCATTTCCAATTGGCAGCTTTTGGTTACGATATTGCATCAAATCCAAGCGACAACCTGAAGAGTTCGGTCTTGTGACCAACGTGCAGTTCGCGAAACGGAAGATGGAATTGAACATGACGGGGTACGCAAATTTATCTCACACAGTAGCACCTACTTCATGCAAATATAGCAATCCGTAAACGAGATATGTCTGTTGCTTAGTGAAGCGTTTGAATGGATTTATGCGATCTCGATAGTTTCATGACAACAATAGAGGCAGTTTTCAGCTGTTGCTATACAATTATATTTTTAAAGCATTTATTCTCACTATCATCATAGTTAACAGGATAATTTCAAAACGGAGCAGATTGATTCAATACACTAGACATTTCTCATGAACAATCGTCAAAAATTGTCCTGAACTTGTGTTTATGTATGCGACAAGTAACTTTCAAGAGCAGAAGAGGGAAAAAACGACAGGCTTTAATCCACAGCAACGATTCGACGACCTTTCAAGAATCAAACTGTTGCATTTGCACATCATCGTATTGTATAAATTCCTACAAAGTAATGCTGAAAATAAAATGCAGTTCATCGGTAGTCGTGGGATTGCTTACGCTTGCAGGAAAAAAATGACTCTGAATCGCTTACTTGTCTTTACAAGTAAAGGCTCCCCTTATCTCTTTAAAAAAACCACATACTCGTAATATCAATAGTGATTCAACTGAACTGTTCGATTTTTGTAGATTATTTACCGCATTTCCCACCATCCACTGATTATTCATTTTATATGATTGTTATGGCTTTCATCGAGATTTCATTACGTTCTTCTCTTAGCCGGTCAAAACTGGTATTGAAGTTTAGCCATCAAACTCGGTTTGTTACAAAATGCGAAATCATATGGCACCCCAGTGGAAATTTCAAGAGAGTTTTATCGTGTGACTAGTGGATAAAGATCTTATGTTGTTGCAAGTCGTTGTAGTTTTTGCGATACGAAATAAAATCATTGGTTAAGGAAGTTTCGAAAGATTTCAGAAAAGCTTTCAGAATGTCCAAGTGCGCTTGCAGTTAACGTGAAGTACCACTAAGATGCATGTCTTAGTGATATTTCGTCAATAAAAAGTCAACAATCGACAGCTGAATGCGTACTTTGTTTCCGGCTTTCAGTACGTAAATGCATCATAGTGTCAACTGTGAAAAGAATATTTTTTGCGATCTAGTTGTCCGCTTGTTAGCACTATGCAATCTGAGTACGGATCCGTAGCGCTGCCGAGAATGCATGCCTCTTTACGATAGTCACAGCAAACGCACTTTTGGCATCCTAATACGCAAATGAAAGCAAAACGAGCGCGAGAGCAACAAAGGGGCATTTCCGCGATCTTCTCTTTTAGCAAAACATTCCAACGGCTTCCAATGCAGCAAGACAAACCGATCAAGAGCTGCTGCTGCTCCTGTTGTTGCTTGTCTTACATTTGTGAACTATTACTCACAGCCACAACAACTCATTCTTAGTTCGCCAGCGGCAGACGTCTGCTTTAAGCACAATGAATCGAAACAGACGCCATGCGTTTTCTTATAGGATTGACAGTGGTACGGTGAATGCAACCAAGAACTCGTTGTAGTGATGTAATTATACCAAGCGTAAAGCAACATAAACAGGATTCGAATGAACGTAGGTTGACTGAATCGGGAAGCATAGATATAATATTTCACAGTTTACAGACAACTGCAAGCATGGCACTAAAGTGCTGTTGGCGGTATATATGAAGTTGCAATTGTAACCTTACACCGACACACTTAGTACATCTGGGACAACAGCAAATGCTACTGTTTGGTCACTGTAATTCCTGGATTGTTCAGGAAAACTAAAAATCTGGTCAGCGTACTCGAAACGTTGGTTCAAGACTGAAGCATGGGATTCGAGAGCGGAAGAGACTGTTAAAGACGCGCGAAACTAGCAAAGCAATGTCAAACTGACTGGGAACTAATGATCAGTGGCTTGAAGCTGGCGACTTTCTCATCAGGTTGATTTTCAGCGAAATCGCCATGTTCACTCACCGTTACTGGATGTTTGCAACGTTGACAACTGCAGGCATATTTTAAAAAGCTCGCAGCGTCAGCTATCCATCTCGGTACTTAATCCTGCACTTTAGAACGCAATTCACAAGCACGTTTCCTTCGTTCATTTGATGCTTTTGTTGGCCGAATGAGATTTGTTCATACTGGTCAATCTCGGTAACTTTGCACAAACGTTCACATTTGTGAGGACCGCCCTCATGAAATGAACCCTTGTTTCGATGGAGCGAGCAGATGAAGCACAATCGGAGCGTTCAGGCGCAGCAACTTACCGGAATTAGGAAAAAATAATACATATTCAAAATGGTCTGCAAGCTCGCTTTTTTACAACGAAAGGCCGTGTTTCACTTATTTATTTTTGTTTTGTTTTGTGAAGGAACTGTTTAAGCAAAACAATTCATGGAATCGCTGCATGGTTGCATTTTGCAGTCACAAAAACGAGATGTTCGAAGGTTTTGTTGGTTGCGTTTGTCGTTAGCATTTGTTCTAAACTTCCAGTCTCGTCTTTATCAACGCTCAAGTTAAGTTAATGAAGTATACTATAGACAAACACTAATGAACAACTCTATGTGTAAAATGGAATGACGTAGTTGAATGCTATTCGCACGAGTGTAACAACAACAAGTGAGCGAATCATGAGAGAGCTCGCGGAACGAGAAAGTCGCACGAACTCCTTCAAAAATAAAGTCGTCTTTTCGACCTACAGCATTATTTATTCGTTTCACAAATATATTTCTACCATTATTCCGTACTGGATCAGAATACAAATAGATTTCCCGAATGAATGCCTCGTTTAGTGAATAAACTATTGGAATATCTTACAGGAGTTAAGAGACGCCGATCTTAAGAAAGTTTTATACACATACCTGTAAAAATCATTTGGGTCGTCAATCAACGAAGAAAAACCTGCAACATGTGAACTCGATGCACAACGAGAGAGTTCAGGCGTCATATATACAATGTTTCCTAACAAGAGTGCGTAAGCTTCGAAAAACGCAATAACATCGCTCATAACACCAAAATAGCCATGCAAACAACTGTTAAAAGTAGTCAATGGCGCCATCATGAATTTCCTATAAGGAACTCCATGGCAGTTACCACCATTCGGATCATGTCAGTATTCAGATTTAAAATCTCTTAGAGGGTACCACCGATCGAAACAGCAGTTTGCTGTATTCAATTTCCGCCTCTGTTAAACCCGTCTGAGAAATGATTAGACAGCGGGATCCTAAAGCCAATATAACATTTGCTGACGTTATGTGAGATTTTTAAAAAAACGAAGAGTGGACTTATAACAAGGCAAAAAAAACTAGAATGCCGATGAACAGGGGAAAATTAGTAGCTGTCTGCAAAGTTTTACGGGTACTTGAATGTACAATGAAGCCAAAAAATAATACTTTTCGGACCGTAGGTGGGGAAATCGGCCTGAATAAAGTCTAAACTTTAACTGTATATGAACTCTGTTTCTCAAGTGTTTGCTAGACGTCTTCTTCGATGGAGCGATTTCTGATCGTTGGGAGGCAACCAGTCGCAGAGCATATTGGCCAAGAAGGCTCTAAAATTCTAGAAAGGAACAGTTGCGGTCTCCGCAAAACTACTCTTTACATTACGAACAAAAACCACTCTTCTTGATCTTCGTACTATTCAAAATATTGTTGTTGAATTATTTAGGTAATCTCTGCCTCCGCAGAGAAAGATCGTCCAGCAACTGCAAGCCAAACGTACTTATTTTTTTCACATTTGCTCCTATATGTGAATATGTTGCAACCTCGAATGTAACCCCACAGTTCAGGTTGAAGGAGAATCCGGTGACGTGGAGAGAAGGGCATTATTTTCTCGAAAAACTTGGGAACGTCTTCTTTCGACAGCTGGGTGTTGAAGTTGATAATATATTCTACTTGCTAAGCTAATCTCATATTCGGCATGAATACTGAGAAGGCCGAGCTGTTAAAGGTGGCTGGCTTTGTTTCCTTTTAAATTTTATATGGGCGAGAGTGTTCGAATGCAGAGTTATTCTCTGCAAAGCGTGAGCAACTAAGATGGCTTCTTAGTTTCGTTCATTCAAATGAAGCTGAAGAAAGCCATATATAAATACCGCTTTCTTTATCTTCATATATGTAAATACGGCTTTCTTTAGCTTCAGCGCTATATAATGAATACGTATATATATATATATATATATATATATATATATATATATATATATATAATGTATATATATATATATATATATACGATATCGGTTTCAGATCAAACAATCTAAATTTTGGCAACTAGTATTGCTTTGACTTGCAAATGCGCCACACTAATAAAGATATAAGGCAAAAAGGGCTTATTAATAAAAGTCGGTTTAAAAGATATATATACGCATATTTCAAGTCCTTTAATTGACAAGCATTTCTGCCTTAAATTGTTGCCAGTGTGGGGCGTTTGAAAGTCAAAACAGTATTAGCTGCTAACGATGAGATCGCTTAATTTCGAACCGACCTTTTTGTTGAACACTATTCTCCTCAAAAACCAATTGGATCTCGTTCCACGTTTTTGGTGCAAAACCTGGAATGAGTGTTTGGTACGGGGGGATATTCCTCGTAGGTGTCGCGACTGAACTTTCTAGCGATACGCCTTCCAGAAAAATTTATTGTATATTCGTTAAACAGCGATTGAAAGTTATGTTTTGATCAATGCGTGGATAGATCCGCGCGAGATCAAAAAGCCAGACAGGAATTAGATACGAATGCCATATGCAGACAAATACATAAGGTATATAAACGATTCCTATAGATGGCGATTACGAAATTGTCGCCCTCTGTGCGTGCTCCACGTTTCCTTCATTATGCGCAGTTGATCCACCTGCGAATTCAAACCTAACAATGTACTGTAGTTTGGACGGGTGCAAGCAAAGATTTGCCCATTTTGAAGTTTTTTTAGCAGTGTATGGGGTATAGCATGCGGAATTTAAGTAATAAATCTATCGTCCTACTTATTTACATATAAATCGGAGCGCAGAGGCATAGCGCAGCTGCAGAATGGCATCGCTGTCTTGAAAAGAGCTAATTGTTGGACGCAACCAATTCTGAGACATCTTTGATTGCGGATGAAGCTGAAGCGCGCTTCCAGTTGCTCTCTAGGTTGTTTGGGCTCAACAGTAGCTCAATCAACGAAACATGAAGTATAACTTGATACGGCATTTGCAGCACCGCCGCATGGCGGCAATAAAACATTTATCACTGTTCGCGTATTGCAACGCCACTGAGGCAAGCGCTTAGGTTGGCACTGGATAACAGCTGAAGTATTTGCTCATATTGTTGCATTGTGAATTCAACTAATTAATACTTCAGCGCATTTACTGGTCATGTGTTACCGAGTACTAGATACTGAATGATGACCACCTATGCAAAATTAACGAGTTAAGATGAGCTGTGCACACCAGTCGAATATGTCAGAGCCATTGGACACCGAAGACGATGAATGGCACCCAAAGGACGTCAAAGGTTCGCTCAAGTGATCGGCCGGAAGATGGAAAGATGGAGAGACAACTTGGAGAACAAGTTAACGTCTTAGACGCTGTAAAAATGCAGTAGAGCTGACAGACATCTTAATTCAACGCAGACCCCTAACAAAGACAATTCACCGGCTGCACAGTGTTGTTAACACCTTTACATTCCTTCGTTTCTAGGTATTGTCGGGAGGGGGAGAGAACAAGTTACAATAGCCCATACGTTGGCAACCTTTTTAATTTATGAGCCACAGTTGTCGTAAGCCTGTGAACACTCTGTTTAACGACAATGTCGAGCGAAACGGCAGTCGTGAAGTCGCGGACCGTGACCTAAGAAATTTGCCGAACTGAGGGCTGTAGCAGCCTCTCCTCATTCTTTCCCGCCGCTATCTTAGAGAGAAAGGATGCCGAAAGGCAAGATCGCCTTTCGACGTCCTGACCAGAAATATGATAGCAAACTTGTGAGTAGCAGAAATAGCAGGAAAAAGCACCAAATTCACGAACAGGCTCGACAGAATACAATAAAATCTCTTGAATTGGGACAAAACTGCATTAGGCGCTCCCTACGTAGCCCACACAGACCGCACCAGGCCAAGAAGAAAATTCGATGATCTCTCAAATCCTTTATGAAAATGAAGGATTTGTTCTGGAGCATCGGATCGTTCTGTGTCGATCGATGAACGGCTCATGAGGAAGGAATGCCTCGAAGAATCTCTTGTTCGGCAGCAGCTGAATGCTCCCTCTCCCTCCCCTTCTTCCTTCCATTTCCAAGCTTTCTGTGCTTTCATGCCCTCATACTGCCTGCTCCCGCCTTGCCGTTCTGATGGCTTAGTGTTTTTCCTTCACAAGCAGGAAGATTCCTTCTTCAAGTCAAGAGAAGGATGCGCTCTCTTTGTGAATTCTTCCGCTAATTATTTGCCGTTTTCCTTTGTTCCGCTCGTTGCATTCCGCGCAACTTTTCCAGTGCCTTGCACAGTCTACACGTTGCTTTTGTTTCCATGACAGACGGGCACAGGAAAGGTACGGAAGTAAACCCATCTGTATTACACGCCTTCTGGTCTTTTTACTATTAAGCAGGTGGAAGAGATCGATAAGGAGAAATTTTTCGCAAGACTGGCGTGATCATACAACGGAAATATGACATTTTCAAAATCGGTCTTTCTTGGCCTACAGTAGCAACCGCCCTCTTAAGAAATAGTGCCCTGTTGAACGGAAACGTCACTGCCTGTGGCAGCGAAAAATGTAGAACACACGGCACTCCAGCATGCAGTGGGCTGTGAACAATCGCTCTTTTTCAGTTGAAGCTAAAATGCGCAGCGTTGTTATCGACACGGTGCCTCAAATGCCTACCTACTTCTGACAGGCAATTTTGAAATTTTAGAGGCAATAGGTAATGGCTCCGTTTCTCGGCAGGACATATTTTATTAGTGCCTCGAATTAACCAAGTGCTAATTTCTTTTATTTTCTGGTTTAATTACCCAAGTTCCACCGATATGATGTAACTCTAATAATCGAGATATCAGCAGGATTAAAAAGGACTGTCACGGATGTCCATTGTTCGCAACATTGCTAGAGCAGCATACGATGCACTTATGGTTAAATCCGCAAGTCACCTTGGCAAACGTTGGCAAATCGCTCGGGCCTTCACTGCGATGTCTCGATGTTACTGAGATGCAGACGTCGGCCGAGCACAGCCATTCATTGCTTTGGCTGTTTTAGAGCTCATTGCTGAATACCATCCGCTAGCTGGGTCGTCAGTGGTATGGTGGGAAGCAGCTGCGAATGGAACCCAGGTATTCCCGCATACGAAGCGGAAGCTCTACCACTGAGCTAGCAAGGCACCTAGACACGAAATATCATTTCGTTATGCGTCTTCAAGACCCTTTGGTCACCGTATATATTCTCCAAATTTTTATACGGTTTTGCTTTGATGTTGAAAATGTGAGTATAACTTGTGCATTTGCGTTCACAGGTTTCCATGCGTCTTTACATCAGAATACAAAGCATATAAGCGGCACGGTGTGTCTGTCTGGAGAAAGCTAGAGAGACGAAATTCGATAGGAATAATACTTAGCGCTAAACACCATCAGCTTCCAAATTTGAGCATGATCTATATGGATCGCTGGCTTATTTAAGGCAAAGACCAAAAAGTAACTTTTGGCTTTTGATATCTCGTAACGTCTTTGAAGCGCAACTTCCGTTCATTTAGAACAACTCCCTCACTATCTCGCTTCTTACGCATAGAAATGTAATTATAAGAGAATTTCGTATTCACTATTTATTACTTTAGCCTAAAAACACAACGTTTTTGAGACAGAAAAAAGTGAAATAGCCAGAAATATGAGTCTTCAAAAATGCCTGAATTTCAAGCGATTTTCAGTAGAATTTCAGTGACTGGATGGAAAGAGTTGACAACAGAGGTCAATTAATTTGTCGCCAATCGTTGTTATTTTTTCTGACTAACTTTTTGCGCCCGGATGTAGCTTATATGATACGAAAAAGGGTACAGTGTCTCTCAGTTTTTCTAAATCGCAATATTTATTTGTGTCTTCATCTTATATGGCATAAGCGTCTACATGAATAAAAGACTGAGATTCTTTCGATAATTTCAATACGTTGGAGCAACATTTGACGAGCTTTGATGAAGGTCTGCTAAAATAGGTTCATACAGGCATCGTTAATTGAAAGTACGAGATGGCCAAGATGCCTACACTTGGAAAATTGTCAGAAACAACCATAATTTCATTGTATCAAGTGAATTGGGATCTCGTGACGATGAAAATATTAATTTTTTTTAACCCAACTAATTGGAAATTCTATTTACGAATTTCGGTTAAAGAGGACTAACTTTAGAAAGGCTTAGTATTATGTACATAGCGGGAATGTAGCGAAATATTAGGTAATGAAATTTTTTTTTGGAGTTAGCAGGTGTGAAGAGAGCTGGGATGAAGTTAGGTCATTTTTAGCCAAATGAAAAAAACGCAAGCCCCAGATTTTTTTTAAAATAGGCCTTAGATTTTTTTACACCTTTAAAAATAGGTCTCAGACTTTTTTAAAACATGGGCCTTACACTTCTCATGGGGATATGTAAATCCACAGGCTATCGCTCTATTGCTTTGCATATGTTTGTATTTGTGTCGTATCGACACTGTTGTACGCATACAGTAATCTAGCGAGAGATTCAGAGCGCCAAGCGCATAAACTCATATCGAAGACAGCCCATTTCTGGTGCACTCTGGAGTAGAAAAGTAATTAGCGCTAGTCGAACAATCGAACAATGATGCACAGCGAACAAGAATGAAAGCAACTTCGTATGAATTTATTAGTGCATGCACATTAATAATGCAGATTTGGGGGTCGAAAAACTGTGAATTTCATGAAAATAATTCTTTTCGAAAAAGCGCGCAACCACTTGTAGCAAAAAAAACATGCTATATGGTATTGCATGGCGTTGAGCATTTGCCAATTTCAGCAACGTCCAAATGGAAATATTAAACGTCTGCGCATCCATTTTTTTACTAGAGATTGCTAAAAAAGCACTTCACTGCACAACATACCAATGTCACTTCCGTTTAGCCTTATAATCTCTCTGACGAAGTAAGGCAAAATACATTTCGCAAGTGTTCACTTTCGCATTTATGCAAGTTGATAGAGACACACAACAGTTGTTAACGACGACAATTAACAAACCCGAACTATTCAAGCCTACTCTAATTTGTCGCTTTTTTGACATTCGAACCAGCCAAAGTTGCCTCAAAGGACCAAAAATTTGCGATAAAATCGTCCATATGCCAATAAAAGTTTGATCTTTGTATTTGCGCGGTTAAGCTTTTGATGTTTCCATAGAGAAAAACTTAATTTCTATATAATAGAGTGATTTCCAGATTAGTTTTGTTGTGAATGAAATAATTTTTGGTTTAGAGCACATAGAAAGACTCCTGAACATGTTACCACCATATACGAAACTATTAGCGTTATATCGCTATAGCTATTGAACACCGCATGATCGGAAAAATAATTGCAACACTCTTCAGGCGAATTGCACATCCACAAGTGCCTCTGCTCTGACTTGGTTTAGTTCAAAATATTGTGCCAGCTGACGGTTGACGAATATATGCATGAATATTGCACAGTGATACGAAGCATTTTGCAAAAGGTGAGGTCGTGAATGATTGTTTCCTGAAGACGGATTATCGAAAAAAATAGTGAACAAATTTTTGCAATAACTATTCGAAAGTCATTTCCGCATGCATATCCGGATGCACATCTTACTTTTACCATTTGTTTTAACACATGAAAACTTTCGACTGCAACATACTGCCTCCACGAAATTGTATCTTACAAAGTGACAGTACTGCCAGCAACAAGGCTGGGCAAAGAAAATACTATGTGGCTAACTACGCTAACTATAAAAGCCATTACTTCTCTCTGCACAAAGCAAGCGACTGATGTAGCAGAGTCACTGACATACTAGCAGCCTTCACGTTTCGACTCAAGTTTAGTAATGGCACCATTGACGCAAAATCTCGGTATATTCAAGATTTAAGCGGATTCTCTAGATAATGGCAACAAACTGCATTTTTAGAACACGCAAAGCGATCGCTAAATGGCAGTATTCATATCAGCTCTTTGTTTTAATATGCACATTATTTTTAAAGTTGACCGACATTTCGGCACTCAATAATTGCGTACACATGTGCTGTCGTCAACGGAATAACGAACCAGAGAGTCTCGAAACCGCTGATTGATTTTCTCATGAACACTTACTTACTCAACCATGAACAATTTTCAACATAAATTTTGACGTGCTTTTCAACAGTCTATTTAGGCATGTTTGGCACTATGAAACGTTTAAAAAAAGTCAAATTCCTCTTTTTCCTCGTCTCCGTCGATGTTTAAAATCGTAGAAGCAGTTTTTACACTCTTAGACATCTAGACCGTTAGACAACGTTCTTTCGAAATTCCGTTTGCGTCTGTTTTGGCGAAATGTCATCCATCCATTAGTTTGATGTGACACTTTTTTTCTTATGGCACCACATGAGAAAAGTTGTAACCATTAAGTGCTGACGCATAGAATGCAGTTCGAGTCATTTCATTTTGCGCTATTCGCTTGACCATCATGGCTGTGCACACATGTGCGTAGGCAGGTATATACTTGTCCATTTAGTAGGTTTTGCATATGAACCAGGGAAGTTTTTGCGATGAAATTTGGCGAGTACAATACATGCTCAAACAGGACTGCGAAAAAAATTCCATTGCAATTCAAAGATTAGAGGATGTTGTAGCAGATGGAACGTAGCTGACCGCAGTGGTACGCAAGATGAATAATTAGTGTCAGATTCAACTTCAGGAATGGGACTTTGAGCTCATGCAACGACAAGAGATTTGGGTATATAAAACTGTTTTGGTTGCCCGAACCCGATAGGCCATAAATGTTTATGCGAAATACTCGCGCAATTCATACGATGTATTAAGCCGTCTTCGCAAGGATGCGACAAGAACATATCCCACCAACCACCAGTACGCCGTTTAGCTTTTCTTCGAACATACTCCACTTGCATTTGCCAATTCCCGTCGTAAACATGAACAACAATTTTAAGTAATATTTTAGCGCAGCTGTCCACCGCACTATGTCAGCATTTAAGTTCCGTTTCAACAAAATGGGATTGTTTAGAAACTCTATAGTCGATCACTGGGATCGTTCGACTATTTTGCATCATTGCATCACTCAATCTTCACTTCTTTCACTGGTAGATTAAGTACTGTTCCACCTAGCACTGCACAGTTTAGGCTTTCAGCCGGCGAGGTGCGGAAATGTAGTTTTTTCCCTAATGGAGAGAATTTTCTCTACTGGTGGTAAAATGTTATTCAAAAGAAGAAACGTGAAATGTATGCCAATGTTAATAGACTGCGCGAACGATTTCTGGTTTTATTTTGGTCGACAAAGGCAGAAGTAACCGTAAAGATGTAACAGCCGAACTTTGACGAAAGACACAACAAAGATATTATGCAGGAAATATTTCAGAGCAGCATGTGCAGACGTGCCAAGAAACGACGTGCATGCAAGAATGAATAAAAATGCAAATGAGTTCACCGTGTTCACCGTTCTCTGTTCAGTAGGCATTTGCCGCTAAAGACGTATTCACAATTTTCAGAGACACATTTCACTATAGCTGTGCGCGTTCCTGCTTGCCAAATGTTCCAGGTGGAGTGCGTGAGCAACAATTCTGATGTTGCTCGACTTTGGATCAATCGACGTCGACCTTATCGGCTTATGACATCGGAATACCACCCAATCATAACTGAGGAGCATACCTGCACATATACAGCAGAACTGCCGTGATAGGGAAGCAAGAGAGGGGGCGGAGGATGAAATTCCCCGCTCCCCCCATCCGAGGACAGATTATCGAGGGAATGAGGAATTCATCCTCTTAAAATACCGGTTAAATGTGCAAGGTACTATTAGAAAAAAATATTTTTGCAGAAACGCCTATGAAGAAATATAAAGGATCCTTTATCCAACTTAACCAGCTCATTCCCAGTTAATGCCGCAAATTTTGTGTACAGAGATTTGTCATGAACTCCTACGTGGGAATGCATATTTTACCACAGCGGTGAGGTATCATTTGCTGTGATAAGGAAACGTTGAAGTATCGCGCTCATATAATCATTTTTACATGAACCGAAGCAACACCTTGTATTAAATTTTTTTATTAAAGTTGTGCGAATAATGAAACATAATTAAAAAGTGAGAGATATTAGAATGCAAAATTCTAGAAGCAATGTAATGATGTTGATAAAGGAACACATTTTGCCCTTTGTACAACTTGAAATCGAAATCAACATACAGCGGCTTCATCCTTCCGCTTCTGGAAGGTAAGCTTGAAAAATTTCGACGTAAGAATTTTCGCTGCTTTTGCGCTTCGTCAAATTTACGCCCGTAAAGTGCATTATGCCGACGTTGTGTCCATGTATATGTATCTGCGTCTTTTTGTGTAAATATCCGATAGTTTGGGCTCAGAAATCATAAAGGCTGGTCTGACGAGTTTTGGAATCATAGAAGCTTGTTTGTATCAAACAGGAAAACAATGCCTGCCTGTGGCCAGCGAATTTAAACCCTGAGTAGATGTGTGTAAGCAATACTTGACGTTCACTCATAAGCGCTTCCACCAGCGAGGGTGTTAATAGCCTTCGCAGCGCGTGATATTCTGCAGCGATTTCGTATCCTTTTCATTTCGACTGTATAACATTGTTGGATACATTTATGAATTTTACATATACTCACCACCATTGGTTGTTGTGAGGGTACCGTCTTCGTTGATTGTGACGAGCATGCTAAACTTGCGTCGCACCGTCGACCTACGTCCCAACCGTGATAATCGTTGCTCATCATCGTTCAGCGTTTGAGGCACAAACACTGACATTCTGTGACGGTAGAACATTTTTTTGGCATCAGATACACATCGAATCACGGTTACGAGCAACAACCATGCCACGGATTTACGACGTTAAACAGTGGGTTGTTTTAGGTGGCCCGAGCCGCTATGCAACAGACACTCCAATGTAGCCGCTCGAAGGTAAATTTTCAAAGAGTGATCGAATGTGAAGAGAATTTGCCGCTACTTAGACTGTCTGAGGTGAAAATATGGATATAGCACAATTTGAATGAATCAAAATAGTTGGCTAATTAAAGAGAAACAAAAAAAGTAACTGGGTCGCCACAGTTGGGACACCCGTCACCTAGAGACACGGGGTGTTTGGAGCAATGTTGTACGCTGACCGTTCAAACTTCAAGCAAGATTATATGAACACAGCCATTAGACCATAAAACAGTGGTCGTCAACCTTTTTCAGCCTTCAGCTCTTCAACATTCGTTTTGCGTCCTCACAGCTCAAGTTTTCAGCGATCCCTTTTGCATGATAACGGCGTATTATTTTGCGTTTGATAGCGTCGCACCGTCGACCTACGTCCCAACCGTGATAATCGTTGCTCATCATCGTTCAGCGTTTGAGGCACAAACACTGACATTCTGTGACGGTAGAACATTTTTTTGGCATCAGATACACATCGAATCACGGTTACGAGCAACAACCATGCCACGGATTTACGACGTTAAACAGTGGGTTGTTTTAGGTGGCCCGAGCCGCTATGCAACAGACACTCCAATGTAGCCGCTCGAAGGTAAATTTTCAAAGAGTGATCGAATGTGAAGAGAATTTGCCGCTACTTAGACTGTCTGAGGTGAAAATATGGATATAGCACAATTTGAATGAATCAAAATAGTTGGCTAATTAAAGAGAAACAAAAAAAGTAACTGGGTCGCCACAGTTGGGACACCCGTCACCTAGAGACACGGGGTGTTTGGAGCAATGTTGTACGCTGACCGTTCAAACTTCAAGCAAGATTATATGAACACAGCCATTAGACCATAAAACAGTGGTCGTCAACCTTTTTCAGCCTTCAGCTCTTCAACATTCGTTTTGCGTCCTCACAGCTCAAGTTTTCAGCGATCCCTTTTGCATGATAACGGCGTATTATTTTGCGTTTGATAAAAAAAAAAAAAACTTCACTACTCGTCTTAAGGACGCCACTCTAAATTTTGAAATCGCCATCCACAGTGATTGCCAAAGTTGACGACTTCAAGTACAGAAAAAAAACGTGAGTACAAGCATAACAAACGTCGAACGTTGAAAAACAGTTTTTCGCCATGTTATAAATAGGAGTTCGAATAACGGGAAAGAAATTTAAGTTGGCCCGTCGAATTTCATCATACCATTTCATAAACCCGTTTTCGAACCAACGATGCAGTAAGCGAAATATTTTTTAAAGCTTTTTTTTTCTTGCAGAGAAGTTCGTGATTAGTCGAAAAGAATGGTGCGAATTATCACTTTATATTCGAGGAAACCAACAATTCAATCCACCGTTTGATCTGCCGTTGGAAAATGTGAAAAAATTGCCTGCCCATGAGAAAGAGATTTATTGCGCCAAAAAAGAAACGCCTGAATTTCATGCTATTTTTTGAGTCGTTTGTTTGACGCACGTGAACGGAAGCACTAAAATGAAAATAAGGTAGCCGAAGAAGGAAAACAGCCAAAAAAAAAAAAAACTCATTTCATGCGATTCTATTAGACATTTCGATGAGTGCATGAAAACAACACAGCAAACCTTATTAGCTGATTTCTTGACAGTTCGCAAAAGTCTTGTGGTGATTTTTCGAGCATAAAAAGAGTTCCTTGGGTAATTTTTTATGTAAACTGTAGATTAATCCGATGGCATGGAAGATATTCGAGAAAATAACTGATTATAGGGGCAATCGCATAGTTTTCAGAAATATTACCTTTCATGGTTTCAATTATGCATCTATGTTCGTGTACGTAAAGGTGAACTCCATTCAGATGTGAAAACGGCTAAGAAAATTAATGAGAAATAAACTAAACCTCTTCAACTACGCAACGTTCCTTGCTGTTTCTCCGCAAGCACTGAAAACGTTTATAATGTCGAGTGAAATTCAGAATTTTTAGCTTAATATCCCCTCTATGTTGCTTTCATCTAGTGATTTCATGTTCTTCTTCAGGTAATAAAATCATATGACACTGCACGTTGTGTTGTTGCTCGCGTGCTCACATACTTTCTTCCATTTATGGCCGTGACTTAAACGGTGAATTCACTTTGTAGTTGCTGAATTATATGAAGAAACCGATTGTGTTAGGGGGATGAAACACTATAGACAACGATCACCAGAAATCTCGCTTGCTCGTTAATCTTAAAATAAGCCACGTAATAGAAACGCTTTCACACTTATATCTTCGTGTTATTTCATATAAAATATTTCACAATTTTATGTTCGCCACGCTTTAAATTACAAGATGCTCTGCCCGAATATGATGAAAACCTATACATACTGATGCTAAAGTTTTCTAATCAGGAATGCTCGAATACAGAAGACAAATTGGGTGGAATGCAGGAAAAAGAAAAGTGTTGGAAAGAAACCGCTCTAAACAGAGCCTATGAAGTAATTCTCCAATTGTGTGAATCAGTTTGTCTCAGAAAGTTATATGTGCAGAGAGAAGGTTAATTACAAAATATCATATAGCTCGAATAAGCAATTATGGAATCTGTTTTCATGAACACATTTCCGTCGTGAAAACAAGCACTGCAGGCACAAATTATTATGAGATTTCAAGCAAGAAGGCGTTGCAAATAGTCGCATTCGTGTTTTATAAGCAAGCAGGATAGGAAACTTGGATCAACTCAGTTTCGTTTGCTATATAAGTGGTTTCTTCAGTTGCCAGTTTTATGGGGGCCCAACTGAAAAGCTAATCTGCTTAGACTACATTTAGGGTCGATTTTATATGATAGTGCAAACGCAGAACAACGGTCATTCGTAAACTCCGTACGTAGTCAGAGGACAAGATGATGATGATGATGCGTAGGCGGATCAACAGTTTCATGTTAGCCTTTTTTTCCGTTCATCAGACATGAGGAGGCTCATTCTGAGCTTGAAGAAATGAGTAACTGCAATCATTTATAATGTTTGCACTGCCTCGATCTGAACCGTTACGACAAAACCACAAACATTTATGATGCCCCAAGTAATGCTGGGATTATGTCTGGAGACATTTGAAAAAAAAATGATGATAAGCACGTAGTTCCATAAACAATTTATATTTCATGAACTGGCAATTTGATTTTGATCCTTTTCCTTCAGTTTGCTTATAAAGGCTGCTAAGAGCATTTTTCATAAATGCACAACGAACGAAATCAAAACGCCTTAATGGATCAATTACTTAAGCTCCACTTTTGCCATGACGTTCTGGTGGGACACGCATTTTATGTTAAAAACAAATCGTCATTGCATTAACGTTTTCTGAGAGCTTATAATTCAAGAAATGGCCATCTCCCATATCAACGATTAGCTTTTCGATGCTGATACAAAAATGTCATTGAAGCACATAGACATCCGTACTTGAAGGATTTAGAATTCGCAAGGTCGCTCAGCTAAAACCAACCCAAATATGCTGAAAATGCGAACTTTTTACTCATAGAAGGAGTTGTCATTATGGTCATTCTGCGCTCGCTTCCATCCGCCGCTCCTTCCCCCTCCTAACCCACCCCCATTTTCTGGTCAAGATTTTGCCCACGATTTCGAAGATATTACACCGGAAATCCATCCATTAGAGTCCGTGCCAAAGTTTCACCATATTCCTCGTCTTTCAACAATCCCAAATGGACGAAGCGCACATGAATTGATGAAAGGAGTACAAATACGTAAAAAAAGAAATGAGGGCAGCACGAAATGATGAAATGGCAGCTTGAATGAAAGGAATGCTGTGCGAATATGAGGATGCAAAAGGCGATGAAGTTGCAAATCATAAGGACCACTCACTCTTCGATGAGTCGCTCTTTCATCTGAAAATGCGAACTTTTTACTCATAGAAGGAGTTGTCATTATGGTCATTCTGCGCTCGCTTCCATCCGCCGCTCCTTCCCCCTCCTAACCCACCCCCATTTTCTGGTCAAGATTTTGCCCACGATTTCGAAGATATTACACCGGAAATCCATCCATTAGAGTCCGTGCCAAAGTTTCACCATATTCCTCGTCTTTCAACAATCCCAAATGGACGAAGCGCACATGAATTGATGAAAGGAGTACAAATACGTAAAAAAAGAAATGAGGGCAGCACGAAATGATGAAATGGCAGCTTGAATGAAAGGAATGCTGTGCGAATATGAGGATGCAAAAGGCGATGAAGTTGCAAATCATAAGGACCACTCACTCTTCGATGAGTCGCTCTTTCATTTGATTAAATGAGGGAACCAAGCGACCCCTAAAAACAAAGTCGACAACAAACTACGGCCACGTATTGGTGTGGATGTCGATAAAGCCCAGCGGGTCGATGCTGCTAACACAACGAAACAACGACGGGTCAAAGGTCACCTAGCAATACAATTGAAAGATTCGACGGCTATCAACTCTAATACCTGCATTGAGAGGATTAGTACACATGATCAGTTTGGAGTGAGAAGAAAGTTCACAGTTCAGGAAAAGCGGCAAGCAAACGGACATTTGAACCATGCGATCCTTCGCTTGCTCGACTAGAACACCCTTATCTCTTTAGCTACCGTTCCTCGTCAAGCCTAACGCCCATAACTAAGCAGATGATGCTTGCCTAAGCTAGCTAGTGCAGTTTATTCGCAGAAGTGTGTAAACGAACACGAATTTTGCGAAGCAAGTAACTATCGGTTGCGACAACAGCTTAACGCAGTTACGCAAAGAGGGATCATCGGCATTACTGATATCATAAACATACTGGTGCCGCCTTAAGCTACTGAAAACGTCTCTCAACTAAACATTAGGAACATGTTAGCCGAATATTTCCATACACACGCACATATGTGAGGACATTTCCATCAAAAGGTAACCATAAGTGGTGATGAGACAGCAAGAAGTGCCAACATTGAGAGACGTTCGGATAGACGAAAACAAATTCAGCGAGATCGACGACAAATGCAAATGAAAGCTTTCTTCGATAAGTTACATCCACTAATGAGAAGTAATAAGTTCACTAATACAAGATAAGTTCATTTGATGAAATGCGCAAAACGTTTTTATTTAGGGGTACGATCGAAGAGTGATGGCTGATACTGTACTTCATCAATCAGTCAGTCATCACAGATCAAGCAGATGGGAAAAAACAGCTCATGCTGTATACGTCATACATTCATATTTATTCGTACAGGTCATACAGCTGTTTCCAACATTCTCGACCTGTCTTGCTTTACGTTTGTGCTACAACTTATTGTGGTACGCATTGCGACGTATTATATTCATTTATTCATTTCTCACTTCTATAAATCAGGGTCCGCAAAAAAACAGACGACGTGTGCGAACGCATATTAATCGCAGTGTGTCCAGAAGAGGTAATGAGGGGAAAAAAAAGAAAAAAAACGGTGCCGACCGTGAAGTTCATTGACCGTTGCACCAAAAACGAAGCATGAACGAACGGATTTTCTCTCCAAACTATAACGACTAATGAGATGATGAACGATTCTCAACAATTTGGGGTTAAAAATAGCCTTAAGAACCGTGAGAATGCGAAACTGCCGAAGGGAAAGTTTGATGGCTCAACCAAGGCGGGAAACAGCGATCGAGGAAGAGGGCTGTTTCACCTCGACGGGCAAAACCAACTCATTCGCCTTAAATTCAACACAAGCAAGTAGAGACAGAAGCGTTGCGGCATGTCAATCGCATTATGCATAATGCGTTGCATGGGCATCAGCATTTCTTCTTGCTTCGCCTCTTTTTTTTGGTCCAGTAAATTGTGAGATTTTCTCATTGCTGTGATGCTCTTCGTCGATCTGTCAAAATGAACAAAAATATGCAGACAAAAATCTTTGGCACAAAAATTTCTTCGTGCAATAAAAATATAGACACACAAAATTTTCCACGTAATTAGAGCAGAGGCCGCTCTTCTATATGCTATATTAGAAAAATATCCTGCGCTGAATATTCTCTTTCAAAAATCTTTCCATACCGAAACAGCTTATCACGTTTATCTCAACAGCGATCAAGAAAGATTGTTGATGCATTGGAATACTTTGAATTCGATTATAACACATCTGCTTTAGACAAAACGATCTGCCATAGCTGATCAGAACTGGAAACCGCTAAAGCGAGCTACATATGAGCATTCCGATGTTTTTCCGCAACTGGAGTCCCCAACTTACAGATCATTTTCGCGAACATAGTTAACTTGCCTATCATGGAAACATTGGAAGGACACTGTAGTATCTAATGAGCAGGATTTTATAAAAATAAAATTAAGGAATAGTTCCAGCAAAATCCTGCTGTTTCAAGTTTGACCGGTCAAATATCATGCACTCACCGCGTCAAAACACCGATCTCTGGCTTACATCTTCAAGACAGAATTCATCGTTCACATGGCCTATTTTACCACCAACTTTGCTTGTACACTGTTACAAACTGATAAGATTGAACCAAACAGATGAAAAAAGCATTGGTTGTTATGACTATGTCCAAAAGTTCAGGCCAACTTGCTTCGAAGTCTAAAGTTGAGGCTAATATGTCCTATACGAACGTTTGCTTAGTGGCGCCACAATGTAGAATTTTTAGAATGTCATATAGTGGTGAAAGAATATTCGCATTATCAGTTGATGCGATATGCACGAACGAGAAGTGCAAAGAAGCGCTAATCACTTAAGCACTATGGATAAGTAACGCCCACTCGGCTGAGCAATGAACGTACGCTCGGTGGAACGCGGCATCCCGAGGAATCGTTGTCCGCAGCCATGCGTTCTTATCTTGCATGTCCAACCAGATGCTGGCAGTCGACCAGTCGATCTATTGTACGTCTCATAGAGCCGTATGTCGATTCTTTTTCCTTTCGTGTTTATGAAGTGTAATGTCGAAGTCATCGGTGAAGTCATCAGAAGCCACGTCGTACTAACGGATTTCAGGTTTAGCTCCACAGATTTACATAACATGCAAATTCAGGTTTACTCAACGAACGTAGCAATCTCTTCAGTAGAACAACGTCGAAAGGTTCACCAAAGAAAGCAGCGTCTGAATGAACCGTTTACGAGCGGTTGTTTATCAATCGATAAGCAGATGTTATGAACAGTCGAGGACGACTTCTCATTCTCGTTTTAACACATGCAGCTGAGCGAAGAACGAATAGGTTTTCAATAAGCGACAGCGCCTTATATTCTGCGTCTTCTGAATGCGAACAAGAAAAGTTTAGGAGAGGACCTGCAGAAGCTGTTCGCGGACAGCGTTTCGACGACCGCTACAGTGCTTACGAACAGCGGAACGTCAGCATGAAGGAGAAAGGGCGATCGCTTGGAAAAGAAGGATATGAAAGAAAGCAGTCAACTATCGGACAAATCGACCACTGAACTGCAACACCAAAATGCGTACGATAATAGCAGTTGTAGTGCAGTGCGTCAAAGAGAACGGAAAACAAGCATTCATCAAGTTACACCCATTTTGTGTGTTTACTTGGCTAGTCGCATAATGTTGCTCCGTCCCCGACGCCTTGATTTATTATAACTGCAGCAGCCGATCGAATACAAGCCGAAAAGGCGACTTACTCTTTTTGGCGTTCCGTCACGCCATTCGATCTTCATTTAAAAACTCATTAGACGCTGGCTGGACGATGAATTCCCAACGCGACATTGCTCAGCGTTCGATATCGTTAAAACTTTTCTCCTATGTGTAGCGTCTCTTACTGAACAAACAACCATCCTACCCATCCATTAATGTGAATGGTTTTACAAACAACGTACCCAAAGTACCACCATGACCCGTTTGTTTGTTTAGCACAATTGTAATGAAAGAAACAATTGGGTAAAAGCAATTAGTGCACGTCAACGATTCTTGTAAAATCAAGTGCAAAATCGCATGAAAGAAACTCCCAGAAGCAGAAGTGATGGTGAAAAGAAAGTACAGTTCACTCACTTCCTGACTTGTGTCACTAATACGATGAAATAATTGAAGTTTACTTAAAAAGAAATAATCGAAACACCTGAATGTTTCGTCCACTTTTCTCATCTTTATTATAAACTTGGTAGCCCGTATTGCTCGATCATCGACCTCAAACGGTAAAATGCAGGCCAGAAGTCGATCTGCATAAGCCATCTAGAATTTCATTAAAGGTGCACTTGCAAAAAAAAAAGACAACGGGGTTGTGCAGATGGAAATGGTGGAATGAAAATGTCGGCGGTTTTGCTGAGTAGACAAAATTGAAAATATAGTATAGATATCGAAAAATAGGCAAGTCGAACAAGGGAGATTACTCAGGCGTTCGTTACGACATAAATTTTGCGTACATATGCACAACTGTCCAAGCAAAATAATGCTGAACGCATTCACGTATGAAATCCATAACACAACTGAAACTTCATACAGTCTTTTAATAAACAGCGCACAATTAGTTAATGTGGCTTCAGAGTAGTATTAGGTGGTTTGCAAGCATAAAAGTACAAATTTAAGGTACAAAGATCGAAATTTTCTGTCATCAATGAATGAACGGTAAATCAAACGAAGCGTTTCTCGAAGTAAAAACAAATAAGCTGCATTCTAGCTGACAGTGATTGAATTCAGATATTACAAGTCTCTTTTTGAAAATATGTTAGCACAAGTGCAAAATTTGGCAACTCACGCACAAACGAACACTGTTTGCTAGCAGATTTAATGTAGCAGCCGAACTGCTCTTCTTTCAGAGCTCATATTGCATATGTGGCCGTTAATGCAAAACACTGGGGTCATAAAAGATTGATATGCTGCTGTCACTGAAATTAGAGTAGGAAAAAACAAGGACGCTCGCCATGAATGAACGATTTCGAGAGACATCACTAACAACTATTTGATTCACCAAGCGACATCAGTGACAGATGAGAAACACGAGATAATAGCTTATAGATGCAAAAAGCACAGGAAAATCGATAAAGCAGCAAAATGGTTTCGAATCAACCAAGAAAAAATTAAAGCTAACCGGTATCGTTTAACAGAAGTATTAACTCTAGCGTTTCTTCTTTTGAGAGTGGGAAATAACGTTGCTTATAAAGAGCGGCAGAAACACGTGAAGACCACCCATATCTCGACCTGAAAGCGTCTTTATTCAGTCTATAAACTGTGAAAACGCCAATATATCAAACGGAAGTGAGCCCTACTATCTCTCTCTCTCCCCTCTCTCTTTGCTTCTCCTCTCTCCAACCCCCTCCAAGAGAGAAAAAATTAGATTTGGGATTGTGATCGGCTACAGTACCACTTTATAGACTAATCAAAACGTTTAATTCTTATGGATTGTTCACTGTTCGATTTTCGATTTCTTGAGTGATCTGCATGTACTAGCTTCCTATAGTGCACAAATAGGAAAAAGTATAAAGCCAACCTTACTGTAGTCCCAGAAAAGCATTTTAAAATAATATAATGAAAATGCAAAATCGTAGTGTTAGCAACCTGCCTGAGCCGCCAAGACGAGAGCGGCTTCTGAGGAGAGGTGTCCTCTCTTGATGACTATCGACGATACTGTCTACGTCTAGTTGCTCATCGTCACACATCGACGACGACGTGGGGAGAGGGAGCATCGAGAACGCTCGGGGGCGTTGCTTCATACGTAACAGACCCTATAAGCAAATTAATTAACTTATTCACATCTTCTCTTCATCGTTGCCGTACCACTCCATCAGGGTCAAAGCTCGGTCGATGATGCGTATGGCGTATTCCCAGTAACTTCATTAATGCTGCGCGCTGGAAATTCCAATGCAGTAATGTCATCTTGTGTATTCACAGCTCCCTGTATTTAAAAAAACTCAGTTAAAAAAATTTGACGCCTATATTTTGGAGTTCTACTGTTGGAGTTTTTTCACGACGTATACAATCCTACTATGGTAGAAAAGAAGAAAACGCTGCGTGCTCACCAGAAGAGGATTACAACGGCATATAAAGAGCAGAAATGGCCCCCTAATCAGAGGAAACTGATTTGGAGTTTAGGTCTCGTGTGGAAAAAATATGAGAAACACAGGGCGCGGGCCAACACTTTGCTGATTTCTATGACAGAAAACCGTTTCGTTACGGAACCCAGTTAGCTTTTTGTACATGTCGCATGATACCTTAATGTAGAAGCGGTCCACCTCTGTGGTACATCATTACTTTTGCCGTTTCTGTTCCCGCATGTTCACCTCTTGCGTCTCCCGTCTCTTCCCCTTGTGCCATAGCAGGGGTACAGTTCGACTTCATATTTTTAAAGCTGTTCCTTGATATGATTAGACCTTCCATATTTTTCCTGTTACAAATCGTCAAATAGGTTTGGGATATATGAGTGTAAAACTGCATTTGTCAAAAGTGAACAATCCTACAATGTCTATTTGTGTATGCTTCCCACTCAGCGACCTACATTTACGAGGAAGGACAGATGGGATAGGAGGGGCGAGGTGCTAGGGAAGAACAAGAGATCTAACGCAAGAGTTGTTCGTTGTCTACAATACCCGTGGAGATATCTGTAGATTATTTTCTAGATGTAAAAATTATTCGCTCGTGTAGAATAATTATCCGCAATGTTTCTACAATGTTTGGCCTGGGCAACCACCCTTCCCTGTTCTTTAACTGGGGGACGTTGCCCATATAATGGAGGGCTTTTGAGGAGTGTTCGTAGAAGCTTGGTCTACAATCACTAAGGGAAACAAAAAATTCTCAGCAGAATTTATCCAAAAGCGGAAAATTTCGGATGCCTTCGGCATCTGTAGCAAAATGCTTCTTTGTATCGTTTGTTTCTGAAGCTTAAGGCATTTATGGCTTTGAAATCGTAATCCTTCGGTCCAAAATCGAGCAATGAGTTGGTCGAATCAAAGCAATACTTTCATCTAAAGTCGGGAACCATAAACTTGCTCCAGATGTGGCAAAAGGTAGAAAATTCCGAAATTTGAAGAAAAATAAATGAGCAAATAAAATGCAAGATTTTCATCACTTTTTCCCCCACAATTCTATCCTTCACAACCGTTCGCTAAAGACGTTTTCGGCAAGATAAGCATTGCCGATCAGGGATAAGCGCCAGCAGTTTGATCCGCAGAGATCCGCAGAGATCGGCATGAGATCATCGCCTGAGAGATCCGCATGTTTAGCGGTTGTTACTTATCAAGAAAGGGACCTAGCAGTGTCTATATCGGACAGTACTCAACTGCTTCGAGAGAACATTTCTGCACTCGAAATGATTCAAGGTGACCACAGATAACTTGACATCAAAAACACGTGCTTGAATCAAGGTATTTTTCCTTTAACCGTTTAAATACGTTTTGTAAATAGGCTCTAGGCCATTTCGCAAAACATTGAATACATATGCTTGAATCAGGGTATTGTTAAACTTTAAATCACATTTTCGAGGTCGACATTATGGCCCTTTAGCGAAAACAACGCATGAGTGTTTCTTTATCTGCTGTTTTCCCCGCAATGCATAATAATAAATATATGTTAATCTATGTGCGACAAAACCGAACAGTAAATGATGGCTGCAAAAATGAGCTTCAGATGGTATTCTTGTGGTTGAAAAAAAATGAATGGATAGCTACCACCCTTTTATGGGTGGTAGCTTCCATATGAACGGTTCATCTCAGCACACGATTTCGATCTCACAAAGACCTCGCGCAACTCCGGGAAATTAAAGTCGTTCTGCCCCCATAGTCAAATTAAGCTTTCTGCGCCTACAGTCAAATTAATCTTTTCTTGTAATCGGGTTGCCCTTCTATAAGTGAATAAATGAAAACAATTTTTTAACTGTTCTTATCATTCTGAATATACTTTGATTGAGTTGTTATAAGATCCAAACTTTTTCCGAAAAATGCACATCCCTTTAGTCAGAAGAAAATGGTAAAGCTGAGCTCAGCATCAGCAGCTTTACAGCTTATCGAGCAATCGAATTTATGGTCCAGTATTGGTGAACGTGATCTAGACAACGATGAGAGGTTACCGCGCAGTAATGAATTACGCAGGTGTTTGGACACAATAGTATGTTTGCAACGAAGTGTGTTATCTGTTTTTTTTTAAATCGTTGCACTCTGCTTGCCAAAGAAATCAAACTTTATCCAGCTCCTCATTCGCATTCCTCTCAACGGGAACCCGACGCATAAAGAACTTTCAACAGCTTAAATCTAAATGTGGATAATTAGTGATTTTGGATCAAGAACTCTGTTTGTACAAAACAATGTAAGCAAAAACAACATTGTTTATTGGAGTAAATCTTTCTCTGCTTTTTCGAACCGATGCATTTCGTGATTTGAAAAAGCCGTTAACGATTTCGAATGCAACACTCAAGAATTCGATTTACGTAATGCATCAACACTGCAGTGCACCTCTGCTTCGAGGATGTTGTTCCAGTACGGCTACAATAATCGAACGTTTCTTCTCTAAGAATCTTAGCCTTACACAAAGTAAGCGGTACGGAGAACTATTGAAAAGCATATCGACAGGCGCAACGGGAGGGGATGTAAGCAGTGCTTCTAAACAACATTTCGCTAGGTATTCCCTAATCTCTTTTTCCATCACTGCTTACGCTATTGCATGTTAACACATGCCAAAATATGTCTGTATTACGTGTGGCAACATAAATTGTAATATCAAATTGAAAAAAGTGCCAGGAGATTAACATGAGATGCGTTTTTTTGCAGTCCTGAGTAAAGAAGCATAATAAATGCAACGAAACCAAACGAAGAATGCTCACCTACGCTCAAACATTTCTGCTCGAACCCGCAATCAAGTAGTTGTTTCGGTACGCACTGTTAATGATGGTGATAAAATGATTTATTCGAGAGATCGACCTCCGGAACTTTGGTTTTTTGTTTCCAAAATTAAAAATTTCCCATCCAGAGAATATAATTCTCAACTTTCCTTAATGCACGATATAGTCTGAAACCTTCTGCATCGTATGCCATCTCATTTTGGCCTCATCAACTGAACCTTGAGGCTGTTATTCTCCTCAGCTATCTTTCCTGTCTTACCATACGTCATAATTCATGCAGAAAGCCATGAATCTCTTCATTTCTGTTAGCGAGCCTTCGCAATGTCGTAGATCTTGGTTCACAAATTCTATCGCAGGAGTCATCTGGTTTGTGATTGAAACTACCGGGCAAAAAGGAAGACGTGCATACATACATAAGCACGCATATCCATGGAAAACTCACAATGCGCTTTTCTTTCGGTAAACTGCGCAGAAAAATGTACGCACACATGTGTATGAATGTTGCTAACTTAAATTAATCAACTCACATCCATCCCTTCACTTTTCAGGGGAAGTTATGAGTCGCATTAAATTTAAGCATACTTTGAAATGAATTAACAGCACTTCTCGGCAATAATATATTCATATGTAATCATAAGAACGGATTTATCCTCCTCCCTTCCTCCCCTCCTCACCCCAATTTCAGGGAGCAGTCCATTACCTTTCGCACTTTTTCCATCAATACCCCTTTGATTGTAAATTATGAACTTATTCAACTTTCCCAAAACATTCGAAACCCCGTCGACGTTTAAAAAACTAATATCCGAGAAGTGACTCGTCAGGGTTCGCAGATTTTAGCTACCGTATTACTGACAATAACCCTCCCTCCCCATGGGCAAAAGTGTAGCAAGGAAAGGCAGATTACACATAGGGCTCGAAAAACATACATACAACTGCTGTTTAACCTCATGTCACATGTTCCCACGAAAGCATTCTTGCAAATGCATTTGAAAGCTACAGCATTTTTCAGCAGATGCGTTTTACTTGCAGAACAATATTCTTGTTCATCGTCAATATGTTGTGCTCGGAAGAATATTTTAACGACAAATATAGTAATCGAGGCAAACATTTTTTTGTATACAAATATGTTTTCCTCTAGGTGTTCGCTAACATTTTCAAAAGATCTCATCTCATGAAGTATAATGGAAAAATAATTAAGCTTATTGTCCGCTTCTGACTTCCTGTCCCATGGACTCAAAAGTGACATTAATAACGAGTGTTTGGAAATTTAGAAAGAAATAACGCTCCTCTTTGGCATAAACTGTAAATAATCTTGGTGCTCGTCGGCTGCAAAATAGTCGCAAAAGTCGGAAAATGATCTCGATGCATGATATTTGCGCATTTTTAGCAAATTTTAAAGGATCAGCGAATTTTAAAAAAAAAAAAGAAATAGTTTTTCGAAGCAAACCGTACAAGCATTGATATAAGATTCGAAGCAACATTGATATAAACCTACGCGATTTTAGGCAAAAAAATTTTAGGCAAAGAAAATGTAAGAGGAACATTATCAGAAATCGGCAAAGTAAGATGTAGGAAGGCTAGCTGCTTTAATGACGAAAACCTACGACTGGAATTTAGTGTGCTTTAAGAGATTAATTATAAACTTCACTAGCAGGCAATTTAATGAGACGTAAATGTCACTTATTTGTTCAGTCAATGACTTTGTGTAGGAATTAGCAGCCGAAAAAGAATAACTTGGCTACGAGAAGGGGATCTTCGCTACGAGTTACGCTTACAGCATCTCAAGTGGGAAGAGGTTTAAACTAATATTATTCGCGCACAGAAAAGCGGCACAATATTCTTTTAAAAAATACAGTCAACTTTTGAATTTAGCACAACTCCCTCCCTTCCCACCATTAGATAAACCACTTCACACGAATTCTCCCTGGATTCGATCTCTTCTCAAACTGAGTCGCCTCCTTTTGAGGCAACAGGTTGTACAATCTCCTCCTTCCAGTTCAACTTCAGCATGAAGTTCCCTTCCTGCTGACATGAAACTTTGCACTCCTCGCGTTTGTATTGGAGAGCTTGCAGCAAAACTTGTGAAGTGAACCGAATTATGTATTTTTCCCTGACGCATGTAAGAAAATATACCAAGAGAATTCAGAAAAACGGCGAATCAGAATTCGTGAAAATGCGCTCATTTATGGGATGGATGGCGCTGAATCGATACTTGCGATGTGTTTCTTTCAGGGTGACATCAAAGCGTAGGTGGAATTTTTTTTTACTTAACGTTTCTTCGTGCTATCATCACAATGAACAAAATCAAGATCATACGTTTGAAAACGTCGATTAAAAAGTTCCATCCCTCTGAGGATGTCAGGCAAATAGTGCACAGAAACATAAGTGATCGAATGCACTCTAACAAAATTGAAAGGTGCGATATTTGTAGTAAAAAAGAACTCGAAACGGATCTTCCAAATGGTTTACTTCCATAGCGATATGCAAACAGGCAATATATGTCTCGTTGGGGGTAACGTATAATTTGCGATCAATTAGATGATCGGAGCAGTCAAATTCATGCATCACCATCAATTTTATAAGCGCATCTTCGCATCCACTCGCCTAAGCAGCAACTGCTACGTTTTAGTGCGGACAGCCTTCATACTATCTCAAACAATTTGGATGCATGTTTTTCTGAAGCAGCGCGACAATAAATCGACCGAATATAGCTTCTCGAGGTGTTTATCAATCGACCGAAAAAGTTATGAACTTTTAAAAGACAGCCGCCACTGCAAAAATTCCACAAATCCGATTTGACCTTTTCCTTTAAAGGATACGTTAAGGTGCTTGCCGAAAACATAGATGGAATGCTGTAGTAATTTTCAACGGGTTCACAGTACGTACTGACTACGGTAAGCACTGTCGAAACGCCAAATGGATCCTCTAAATTTTACCTGTTGCGAAAGGAAAGAACGTGAAAATTGTTGACATGACTTTTATGTTTTACGAAACCACAAATAAAGGCAACCATGGAAGACGCCAGAAAGTGAGCAGAGTGGGGTACTATTTCGTCATGATTGGCCACTTGTATCAGGACTAATTAACGGTGCGTTTTCTTACAAGTCAAGATGTAAAGTGTTTTATGTTAGAGGAACGTTCATAGTTTACTGTGATTTGCTTATAAGATGTTATACATATGGTTATACGTATACGTGTGCGTCCGAAACAACCTCGAGCACAGTCTTCACACTCGATTTGTAATTAAAGAGGATCATCGAACTGAAGCGACCAAACAAAAAGGTATTCGCACCTTTAACGTCTGCACGTCGGGCATTTTCATGAAAATAAACGGGGAGAGAGCGGTTTTTGTTGCTCCTTTGTGCAGTTCCAACATGCTTCCACCATATTACTCTTCTGAACGTCCCTCCCATCCTATCACACTCTCCTTCCGTCCCCTTCCTCCCAACCTTTCCATGTAAATGTCCGAGGTGCAAATATCTGAATACCATTTCGCATAAGAAACATTCTAATAATGCAACAGTGGAGTCGTTAGATGACGCACCCATGTTAAACGAGAATAGAGCGTTACGTTACTTTTAGCGTGAACAAAAAGTTTGGTGATCGTTTTGTGCGGCACGAATTACATGTTGGATGGATGCACAAACTCACCCATCCACGAACCTGTTTTTCTCGTCGACAAGTTGTCGAATGGCGTCAATATACGTACGTGCTTATGCAGTGATGCATATGTGAATCGCTGGTATATGGTGTCGTCAACTTGTGCCTCACATACATACAAGCGTACATCATGCATTGTCCATTTGGAACTCATAAGGTGTGTAAAAGAATGCGTTATTCACTTTTAAAGCAATGTGCACTGCCACCCAGATATCGTATGCACCCACCTCATGTTTAAGGCGTGCAGTTTTCCACTTTTTTTTCTTTCCCAAATCATAGCGGTAGTCTTTTTTTAGCACAACTTTTTCTCTAATTTATTCATTTTTGCACCATATTGAAAATTTACTCTGAAGCTGTAATCGCTGAGACACTGCAAAGTTGTTTTCGCGCACAGAGCAGTAGCGAACCGAACCGAAATGGAGGTTGCGAATTGGCGGATTGGCGAGGGGGAGGGGGAATATCCTTAGGTTATAGCACCCTTCTGATTAAACTCCACTGGAAAACATCTTTCGAGTTTTAACACCCTTTGTGAATAAAGTCAGTTTTTGGTAGTCAAGATCAGCTTTAAAAAAATTTTTGTACTTTTCCAAGTGAAGATTTGTATAAACTAATAGAATTTATTTTCGGAAGTAAGAGTTCCTTTATTCTCCCTCAGAATTTCAAATTTTTCTACCAAGGATTCAATATTTCTCTCGCTCATGCTCCATTGAAAACTCGTGAGAAGAACAATTCTATAAGACATTTTATGTGTAATACTACTTGCATAGTGCACATATGAAAAGTATAAACGATATATAAAACAAACAAGCTCCCTACTGGAATAATAGCTCAAATTCATTTACCTTGTTTTATTCTCATCGATATAAAATTCAGCAGCTTTAAAAATAAGTCTGTCTCCTAGGAAAACTTCACAAAACTGGCATATTAGTTTGACTTACGAAAACACTGCAATCATTCAGCGCGGTACGACGAAAAAGTCGTACACGAGAGAATTCTTTTTTTTGGCTAAGATATTCTTGGTTCATTAAACAATTGTTGACTTATTCCTCAAATGACTACTTTTGAGTTCGTTGTTTGCCGATGTTCTTAAAGCATTCGTTTGAATTTATTTTTCTTCTTTGTCTACATAATTGGAATGAAGATTCGGAAGATTTCAGTGAAAATATACTTCGTTATCTACGCCTTAGTGAAAAGTATACTAAGCTCTTCTCACGTTGGATGAACGAAATAGGGGAAAATCGCAAATAAAAAAAACGGAAGAGAGTAAAATGCAAAGGGCATAGAACACAAATATAAACTACGAGCAATATTAATTTTAAATGCGAAAATCAAAACGTTTGCATGGACGACTCAAAATCTCGCATCATCAAGTGTATATAATTTTATCACTATTGATGCTTCTGTACCGTTTTGTTATAACCATCTTTACAACAACCCAAATGTAATTTTTAGCACATTTGAATGCATGATGACACTAGAAAGCTAAATATCGCGAAAGTATTGCAAGTGCTAACGCAGTAATGTTTAACTCTTCTGCTATACTGCACCAGGACTTCTTATCGTTCCCTCATAGATTAATTCTTAAACTGTACTAACGAACTAATTTATACAAAGCTTAGAGAGCTGTGAAGTTCGATGCTTTGCATCCTGTACAAGGACAGAATACGTTAAAAAATAAGGAGGATATATTTTCTAGTATCCTTTAGCATATTTTTTTGAGGGAAACAGGCTATAAAATTTAAGGTTTGATAAAAGGGTGAGAGATTTTTAATCGTTAGGGAGTACGACAGGATATATGTCGATGAGAGAGAGGAGGTATTATGAGAGAGAGGCATTATTCGAGGTAATATGGCATGTTATACTTAACTAATTTTCGACGTGTTTTCCGTACTTCATACAATACTGTACTGAAGGAGCTCATGACGATTAATGGGACTCTGTAGTCTTTATCGAAATATTTAAATTATGCTGAACTACTACGTAATGCTCGGAAAATGCAAACAAAAAAAAGAAAACGTAAACAATGGAACATGCATGGAAAAAAAACCACTGCTGATGAACACTATGAGTATGGGATAAGTGGTACCATACAGTTTGTGTAGGAAAGGAAAGTTCGAATTGTGCTTGAAGCAAATTCGAAAATGTTGTAGGGACGGATGACGGGGTTGTGAAATAATTTTGACTTTGCTATGATCTATCACGATAAGAATTGAAAAGTGAGCATTATTTGAAGAAAAGAATAAAAACCTTTTGTGGCTATAATGGCTGAGAAGACAAAATTTCAATTATTTTGAAAATGTAGGGATCGACGGAATAGCTGGTAGAAAATGATAGCAGTTCTTTTTTTTGCGATACGATCGTTAATATTACGAATGCAGTGGAAGTGTGTACAATGAAACGTTTTTTTAGAGGAAGCGGCCCCACGCAATGAAGGCTGCGAATATATGAGTTTTAATAGACACGTATCCACCAACCTAACAATGGTGACTTTCGAGGAGATGTATGCAGCTGCACAGCATCCAACCTTCAGGTTCGTTTCATGAAATCTTGGCTGGGATAATAGTCAACAGAGACTTTTCAGTCGTAGAAGAATTCAACATATTGGTGTAAAAGCCACAGAGTGAGCCAAAAGTTTTTGCATCTTCAGACAAGCGAGTTGTTTCAGAAAAAAAAAAGATGGAGATGAAATTGCTGAAAACGGCAAACACTTGTCCTCCCTGCTTACGCCCTTAGCACCTCTATGAGCACTTTCGTACGATAAAATAAGGAACAAAAACAAGCGTACCGAGCCAAAAAATCCGCCAACACCAGCTCCAACTTCGAGCGCAACTTCGGTGTGCTGCCCTTGGTGATAATGATTCAAAAATACCGGATGTGGTAAAACCAGAGGCACCTGATATCCTCTATGTGCTGCTTGATACGGTTTTTCGGTTCGTGTGGCTCGACTCGCCGTCGGACGGCCCTGTGCCGAGCAGGTTGATATGCCACGCAATCGTTCATTGCTGCTTCCAGAGGTATTCAAACAAGTGGGTCTGAGAAGATCATGACTTGGAGCACCAACCGGTAACACCATGTCTTCTCTTTCTCAGTTCTTATACTTCAAGCGCACAGTACAGTTCGATTCGATAGACAGTTGCCAACAAATGCGAAGATGAAACAAAGTTTCAGCCAAAACAATCACGCAATGACGTCTTCTTGGCACACCTTTAATCACAGCGAATTCGACCTGAAAACTTACGTTTACTGAACGGGTAATGTTCATTTCCTTTGAAATCATAAATTAAGCTTGTTCGTATTCGACAGCTTTGCTACTCGCTCGCTAATATTCATGAGCACTTAAGCGAAGACAACGGCGAATTGGGTTGTTGTTTTGCTCATTTGAAAGGTTTCTATTCAGAGGATATAGGAATAGGGACACAGCGATTGCAAAAAAAAAAGTTTTCAGAAAAAAAAAATCGAAAATAGATACTCGCATCATAGTTTACTTATATTGAAGCTAATATGCTTCGTCTTGTATTTGTTTTAGGTGAACAATAGTAGCGTAGAAACAAACAGTCCAGAAGTCATACAACAAAAGTGTAAACCTATAGAAGAGAAAACATCAACATATAAAACACATTTGAACACAATCAAAAAGCTACAATATTCGCACCGCTATAAAGGAAAACAATAACAGTTCTATTACTCATTTCGAACTCATCATAAATAGTGTGGAACATGCTGCGCTTGCCTTACGTTTATGTGCATCTTTTGGGCCATCGATTTGATACGATCCCTTGAAACTTAATCATTGTAAACGCTAACAAATGGCATGCCAAATTCATCGCCGATTTAAGCGAACAATTCAAGCTTAATGGACTGCATTCAATTTCAGCAGAGACATATATTCACAGAGAAACTCGACAACACAATGCGCTAGCATTTCTAAATCTCAACAGTTCTTTTGAGTGCGACGTTCGGAATTGAAACTAGAAATTGAACGGAAAAAAGAGCAACAACGGTCAGCGGTAGCTGAAACAAAGACGGATCGAACCATTTTTGAGATTTGACAGCATTGACAGCATTCCTGACGACTCGATAAGAGGATAACGTGAGGAATAACGCAACCCAGGCCGAAAAAAAAACAAAATAAAGTAGCCTGGTCATACAAGGCGCTTTGTGGAGGACAAGTGGGAAGCTGCAATTGCTGATTGACTGATACTCACGACGACACGGAAAAAGGCACTCAGGTACCTTCCGAGAAGACGAGAAAATTAAATCGAAAACGATCCAGATGTGAAGAGTGAAGGCTAAGACTTGTATAGAATGACGGTTGTGTTTAGAGCGTCGCAATGCTATGGGCAGCTGAAGATCAGTGATAGAGGGATGATAGTGGTGAGACCGAAATGAGTATAAATTATTTAAGGTTCTTTGCACTTTTGCAACATCAGAAATGTGCAAGGCAGGTGGGCCATGAAGATAAAAACCATGATAGTCGTACATGAATCCTAGTGCGACCAAATCACGAAAAATCGAGACTGCCGATATTGAGCCATTGTTTCTCAGTCGCGTTCGGATATAGCGACGCAGTCATATTTCACTGAAGCGCACAATGTGAGTGCGACTTTAGTAGCAGCTCGTTCAGTCAGATGCGGCTTACAATGAAATGTTTCGGTTGGAATGGTACAAAAAATGGGAAGTTTGCCTTCAGAAGAGTCGGTCCGGTCGCCTCGCAACATTTGCTCTTTTGGCCGCCGTCGCAGACACTGTTGCTTGACATGGCACACACAGGCGGGCGGGCATTCGTTGGGTGCGAGTCAAAACGCTCTAATGACTCGTACACCAAGCTACGGAAGACATATGGCAGCGTCTCAAGCAATTGCCATAGCTGCTGAGAGCAATAATCAGTGTCCATGAAACAGCAACATGCTCTACCATTCCACGTAACTGTACTACAAGTGGTGATACTAATAGCGGAAACATGCAGGAAAATTTTAAAACGCTTTTGCACAACCTTCAACAACAGTTTTAAAAAGTTTTTGGTGTGTTAAGGCTGCTCGGAGCGAGAAATGCTGGTATCACATTTTCATGTTGATCACATGAAGTTGTAAAGTAACGCGAGCAGTGGAAAGCCATTCATGTTCAACAATTCGCACAGTTCTGTAATTTCTGATTTTTTCGGCATTTTAACTGCTGACATCGCCACTCGTGCATCAACAAATTCCTGCAAACAAGTTTCGCTGCAAACAACAAACCTCTTTCAAATACATTCGATAGC
>JPKZ01001137.1:647581-686290 GCA_000803305.1 Toxocara canis | reverse complement strand
GGGGGGAGGCGGGGAAGGGAGCTTAGTGATCAGATGCGTATGGTACCGTGCCCAAGAACCTGATTCACGTATACACAAATTATTCAACAGTGCTCTATGAGTATCTGATTAATCTCTAAAGGAAGCTGTCGTTTCTAAATCTTTTTGGTTCCTCAGTATCAAGTTGCCCTTCATCCGAATTCTTCCAGCTCCTTTCGTTCCTAGTCATGTCGACGCATGTGCTTTTCCACTAACATATATCACAATTCATCCAAGAGCCCTATGCGGAAGATGATGCTATTCGTCAGCGACGTTGCCATGCCACCTTTCTGATATGATTACTGTGCTAGCGCATTCTTTCTCCCAAAATTATACTCGAACATATATCGTTTCCTCCGATTCCATCATGATAAGACTATACTACTATACCACGGTGCAGCACAATGCCTTGTGAACGAGAAGTTCGCTTCAGCGGCTCATTGCTGAACGTGCAAATGCAAAATGTTGGTTGCATTTTAAAGGCCTACAATTGCCAGATAAGGAAGCAGCGAAAATTTTGTGAATGATCGTTGAAAAACAAAATGCAAATGGCAGAGAAGAACCGCCTGGAAATGTAAAATTTTTGACGTTCAGACGTCTTTAATGCATTTATATGCTTGCGAGGGTCATTACAAATCATTATTTGCGAACAACTTTTTGCTATTTAGGGTCTCTGCAGCAATGCTCTCACAAGAATCCCGTCCAAAAGTCAAACTGATCTAAAAATTTGGCTTAGAAGGTAATGGAGTTAATGTTGAGTTAAGTAGAAGTTAATGGTCATCACTGAAAACTTGAAGCGACTAGGCTAATATTTTATTAAAAACTGGTTGAAAAAAATTTTTTTTTAGGTTCCCCAATGCGAGTGGCGAAAAAATAAATGATTCGAACATGCGATGCTCTCTGTTCATCGGGTGCACTATGGGGCCACCAATTGTTGTCGCGAGAGAAAAATAATATTTTTATCGCATCGAGACCAAGCAATAGCTGACCGTACATTAAATTAATTAAGTTATAAATATTACTGCTTTCAAGCATTCTAACAAGTCGTTCAACACATGATGTATTAGCTCGAATGAAATCCAACGCAGCAATGAAGTTCATAATTTCCTAAGGGAACCTACCTAGCTAGAAGGTTAGAGGGGGCTTATTAGAGATGGAAGCTGTGCTGAGAAGGAACATACTTTTTTTCCGCCTCTGCTGAGCGAAACTTAACATGAAAGTCAATAGCAGCGCAGAATATCTTTGAAGAGGATGGAACTGTGCCAGAAGGGACGCTATTACATTGCCATGATCGGGAGGAGGAGGGTATTTCAGAGAAGCGTGTGATCAAAGTTTTAACAACTGATAATGTTAGCTAGGGAGGTGGCATGACTTGTGCTTTTGTAACGAAATATGCACTGATATTTTAACTCATTCGATAACTAGAACAAATCTTTTGAAGATTCGTTTTTTCGACTGAACTCTCATTGATGTGCTCAGCAGATCAATGTGAAATAATTCTTAAGCGGTTTACGAGCGCATCCAAAAAGATCAAGAAAATCTGGCTCCTCACTCACAGGTCGGTTCTTGACTAAAAGGCGTAAATTAATATCAAATTTTAGATTTTCAATTCGTGAATTTTCTTTTAAGAAATTAACAGCTTAAAAGTTCGGAAAAATGTGTTTCATCGCTCAACAATTTTCACTGTTCAAAAATATTCTCTTTTTCAGGTGCACACCTTTCAGTTCAAGCGCTGAAACACTCTCTATGCCGAAAAGCAACAGCGGTGCACATTTCTTTCTTTAGCAGCAACAGCTCACACTTTTTCAGTAGTACCGAAGCTCTTACAGGCACATGCTTGATATCAGTGCCATTCTTGCTGCTTTACGCTGCGATTTTTAGCTGCCCAAATCTTGTTGTTCTCCCTGCCTACGGTAATATCCCCCGCTATATGCAGCTCATATCTATTCATCTCTTTCTGCTATATAACGATCTACATTTCTGTGTGATTCGCCTATATTCAGACAACATGGAAATCGAGAATTTCTGCGTACTCATGTAAGGAACAATAAAGTTAGCCTGCAGATGTAAGTGATTTTGCATATTGAAAAGTGACAAGAATCTAAAACCTTCGTAAACTTAACGACCAATCGCTTCTATGATATAAAAACCTGTCAGAAAAGAAACCAAGCGTCCAAGTGGGTTGGCAGTAAATGTTCTTGTTCACTTCTTCGTTTGTGATGGGTTAGTCAAAGTTTTTTGCAAGTTAGTGCATGTCAACTAGATGAATATCGAAATGCGCGTAATAAATACCTCCACCCCATTCCCAGCACAATGCGGCCAAATGCTATCACACAAGTTAGTTGTACCATTGCTTCGAGCAGTTATTCATGTATTCGAAGCGACTCGAAGTGATTAGAGCTGATGTGAAGCAAAGAATTGTGATTTTTAAAAAAATATGAAAAGAGAGTGACTGTGGAAAGTATTGCTCCCTTTTTTTCCACAAGAACATCGCTTGCAAGTGCTTATCAAATCCGATGTTTCCCTAGTCTGCATGCAGCGAATTCAGCTTTTCGGGGCAATACAGAATACGATGAAATGAGCTTTCGAAGGGTATTATTTAGCTGGGACCAGTACAGATAAAGCAAGAGGCATTTAATTCAGCGAAAGTGATCCGAAAGCAGAAGAAAGAGGAACGGCTTCTTTGAGAATCACCCATCGCACCAACTTCCATAAAAACTACAGCGGCCTTTAGCTGCAATAGCGCAACCAAATTGGCGCAACACGTTTGGTGGCCTCTTTTTCTAATGCTAAACGGCTGTCGCATCGAGGATAATATATCAGTCTACATGCACTCAACAAAACCTCACCAGTCTTCACCACTGCATGGCTATAGAGCAGAAAAGGAAAAAAATCGACAATTCCCTCCTACGAAACTCTCTCCATGGCTTTGTCATTATATGAGCGCATTTCATCTATCGTGATCACTCTACGAACTATTTAGCGAACAGAAAAGTTTATGAGTGTTTTTCGGCATCATCATTTTGAAAACGTCGCGGCATCTTCGCTTCTGATGATGCCAACACGATGAGTGTTGATCAAAGTTACATAATTTAACATCGCCAACAGCAACGAATTGATGGAACGCTTATGCATTTGAAATAACAGCGTAAGTGACCTATTTCAAATTGTCTGAACGCAGAAAAAGAAAAACATGCAAATACGGAAACTCCTCTACTCGGGAGAAAAAGGTATTTTCTTCTATGAGAGACGGCTACGCTGTAAAGCGGTTTTCGAAACTGCAATTTCGACGACTGTCTGCATATCAACTTTTCAAATTCCATTTACTTTGCAATAGCTGGCTTTACCAAGTACAAAAAAAAACTGTTGCCGCTCGGAACCAAGGCAGTGCTCCTAACTTAATGGTGCAAGTGTTTAGAGGAACATGAAACAGTCCAGGTAGCCATAAAGCCCATATCAAATCCGAAGGTTCAATCATTTGCTTTTTTCGCATATAATCGAAGCAAACGTTGGCTGCATACCAAAACCTTCGAAGAAAACCTTGGCCGCATGCCAAAATCTTCGAAGAAAACGTTGCACGCATGCCAAAATCAAGTGAGCACATAACATATGAACTTCACTTCACTTGTTCTGGGAGAGCGAGTTTTGAGGTGTAGTATGCGGTCATGCATACAGCTGCAAACGCACGCTCTCCTGAGCTTTATACTTTCGCCACCCTATTTTATCACTGCACATTTTATCTGAACGAGTTTAAGCTAGCTGACCATTCGTCTACGGTGTTACTGTTTTCGATCGTTTATAATAATGTTTAAGATCAGACGCTTGCTTAATCCCGTTAACGAGTTAGAACTTTTGCAGCGAGCAAGCACTATGGCTAATGTGGCAACTGTTATGTTTAAGAATGAGAAGAGGAAAAATTTCCCTCGTTATTCTTGCCCTATACATGAAGCATCATGTCGGGGCTCCTGTCAACCAACTTGGAACTCCAAAGGGTTGCAAGAATTCAACTGACTTTGAGCCGGATAGGAATTTTATGTTGAAAGTCTTAACACATTGCCAGTTAGATCCGAAGATAATAACACATTCAACTGGATATGGACAGATGTGTCCATCAGAACTTGCAGGTAGAGTCATGATTTCCTTTCCGATTATTAAACGAAATTTTTTCGAGTTTAGTTCATTTATCATTTCAGTTGTTTGCGCGAATTACAGTGAAAAATCCTCACTTCCGAACAGATGAAAAAAAATGCACAAAATTATCCAATCATCGGACAGCAACGCATAAAACCAACTAGAGAACGGTTGCATTTTGCTAAGAGCATGCTTACTTCAATAAAATGAACTACACTGTCTTCTGTAATAATTTTCACAGCTCTAAATGTTAACCTAGGCAATATATTGACCGATAATAAATATACCTCTAACTGGACATCTTTGCATGAGCATAAAACGTTTTACGACTCCAACGTCGCACCGCGTATGCTGCACTCAAGTTCGCAAGCTATTTCTTTAACGCACAACGATTTTGTTGCGGAATTTCGACATGCTAACAGCTGATGCAATTGCCGTCAAATAAACTGCGAGTTGTAGCATATTTTTTTAAATGGTTTCAATGACGTCAAGCATCGTTTTGTTATTTCTGATATTCTATGGGGGTTTCAGTGACTTGACGGCTACGAGGTTCACAAGGGAAGTTTTTTTTTTTCATCGAAAATTATGCTCGAAATATTCATTCTGTTTCAGTTCACCCATTTTAATTCAATTTTTTTGAACCGGCAAACATTGCTGTTGGTTGCATCAATGCTGTTTTCAAAAATAAAAAATGAAAGAGCTATGGTACTGTTTTAAGAAAGTGTTGGTTGCTCTTGCTCGTTTGACCTTGTTTGTTTCAACATTGGATTAAAGCCCAAGTTTAGTTACCCAAGTTTGAGCTATCTGTGCTATGATTATAGCTCAAGGAGCCGGAACGTCAGCGCAAACTTATTATACCATCTCTCCTTGACGCATTATATCCGGTTTTAACTACCGCATACCTTATACGGAGATTAAAGCTATGGGAAAACAAGAGCGAGATAGATAGGAGGAAGTTTTTTCTAAAAAAAAAAACATCTTTTCTCCAAGCATGGCTTCATCTGATTTTCCCAAAAAACCCCTTTTCGTAGGGTCAGGTTATCTGATCATTCGCATCGCCGTGCTGTTTATAATTCACGCGTCGAATACAACCGTAGGCTTCACAGTTGAAGGAGGCAATAAGTGGTATGCGTTTTCAGTTTTGTTAGAAAAGTTTTTGGGCAAACTAAACAAACTTATTTCAACCCGCACTTCCAGATGTTGTCGCTCCTCCCCTCTCATCCGCCCGCCCCTCCTTCAGAAGGATTATTTACCGGTTGCTTTGACGTCTTCATGTTTATTTTTCGGCTACAGCAGTTTGCAAGTCTATTCTTTTGAAGTACTTCAAATAGTTGCCATTTGAACTGTATATATCATTTCGTAAACAGGCGCTACAGCTGTTGCTGCTATTGAATTTCTTTGTCTCATCATGTTGGAGTCGAAAAGAATTCACTGTGACCAAAAATGCAAATTTTTAGGAAGCAAACGAAACTATGCGTTGGTCTACTGAAATAATTACCACTGATAATTTATGCATTTGGCAAACAATTCGACGATTACAAATTCGAATGAATACATTTATCACTTCTTGCTTCCCATCGCAACAGTCAAACGTTGAATTTGACGCTTCACTTGAAGCGAAAAAAAAAACTTATAGCCTTTCAATTCTCTTCATCTGTGCTTTCAAACAGATCTATAGAATTCTTTCAAATAGATTTTAAAGAATGTCAAAAGCTTTTTATAATCATCAATTTTCCGCATACGAAGAGAATAATATTCTGAGATGACCAAAGAACTTTATGGTTATTAGTTTCGATGAAAAATTTTTTCTCGTTCAATCTTTTCTTCATCAGTTCCTTTAGCCTTAAGTCCTACAAAGCTTCTTTTGTAAGACTCAGAAAGAAGATATATCTTCAATTTTCAGTTTTTCTGCCTCCATAACTCGTTTCAATGCGAGTTCGGCAAGAGTATTCCCATTTGAGCGCAATACACAATATCTGGGTCATTAAACTTTACGAGTGATTTCCTTAACGTGCGCGAAAGCCATGATGCATTTGACATATAGATCGGTCGGCCGTAGATGGAGATGTGCGAATCTTTGGAAGCATTCTGCAAAACATCATTGCACTCGCTGGAAGTCGAAAAATACAAACGTCAATGGTGCACGTATTTGAAACACTGTATCAATTAAATGCATAAGGCAGCCACAATAAATTTTTAAATGAAATACAGAATCAGCCAAATTTTACGCACTACCTTATTTGTAAACTACTTTAGCGATAGAGTTGCCGAAGTCTGGAAAATTAATCAACTGAAAATGTACGCAGCGCGAGGATGGTTTAAATACATTGTGAGGCTTACGAATATGGCTCGCTGTAAATAACTCTCCGAGAATTTCGCACATCTTGCATTGAAAGTATACGACATCGATGCATGAACTCGTAAAGATGCACCATAAGCTGAAAATTTGGCCTAAGAAAAGATCGAAATATCCTCATGTTTTCATTGGTTGGAAGCTTGCTTGCAATGCTTAGATATAAGCATTTGGGAGATCCATTCGGGAGATCGAGCGTAAACTTTATTTAAAGGATAGTTTCTTAAAGAATGTCCGTTCATTAGTTGCGTCTCGTGTCACTCATTGGAACGTAAGTTTGGCGTTTCAGCGGCGAATGCTTTTTGTTTCTGACTTTCTATGGTTCAATGAAATTACAGGAAGCGAATGCAAAAAACACTGCGTAAAGACAACGGTTTTGCTGGCATTGTGCAGTTCGCTGAGCGTCTCTGTGTAATTCGTTAATAAGCAAGTAACATTATCTCATTGTTCACATTCATGTCTGTGTCTGTCCGTGGAAAATCAATGTGCATTAACACATGCACATTGTTATGCCTGTATGCGACCCATGTGTACGTTTCACATCATAGTTCAGATGTGTTAAGTGGTGCGGAAATTCGATAAGGCCACTTAACAAATTTGTTTTAGCCGCTTTGCTTTATCAGTGAATTACGCATGTCTACGTGTGTTGCAAACTGTTTGTGATGAGAACCAGAGTCGAAGAGCGCCAGACGGGTTCTGCGACGAATGCAATTTTGCTATTGCGCCAAACAGGTCAATTGCATGAATAGTGTCTGAGCAACGCTTTGCTACACGCTCATGTTCCTATAACAATCGAGTGAAATCATTCATTTCGGTACCATAGATTCACACTCAATATGGACAATTTTCACCATTCAGCTGAGCACTTCATGTAAGCTTTGGAGTTAAGTGCCTGTTTATTGCTTTTCAGTGTAAGGTCCAGTGGCATCGGAAAAACCATAGCCATAGATTAATCATAACTCGTTTCCCGAACATGAAAAGACGGCCTGCAAACTTGTGACAGTAAAGGTGGAAACAATCGCCAATTTCCTTTTTCCAAAGACGTTGCAATAAAATCCATTTATTCAGCGAAACAAAAGCTGTGGAGTGTATGTAAGGCCAAAAAAAAGTAAAACCAGAATCTTCGCATTCTAACCCGTCAGATCAGCTCTACATTTCCTTCAGAGGTCAACGAATCGAAGTTATCTGGCGGACAGGTGAACTGATGAAATGACAGGTGAACAAAAAAACAGACAAAGAGACGCACACACACATTGATGTTGTGCTTACCTAATGGGCTTCATGCAAGAACAGCTTAATCATAAATAAGGAATACGTAAAGTATTGTTGTTTATGGCGTCATAAACATGCATAAATATAGCCAAAACGTTGTAATGATGCTGCTGAAAGATTATATTTGGAAGAGAAGTGGGAGGAAGCTAAGAATGGTATTAGCAGAGCTAGAATAACATTAGCTTGAACGACCCAATCCTAAGGAACCGCTCATAATGCGATCAAGCCAAGCATTTGAGAACTCTACTGCAATAGTGCTTCAATGATAATCGCACGTTGTAGCAATAAGTTGCTCATCAACATTGCTTCTTCTCATAGCACACAACTTTGCGTTTGCTCTCTCTCCTCTTCCCACTCCCTTAGGAGACACTGCCGTATTCAAAAATAGATAGCATCGGTCCTCATGTGGCACTCGCCTCAAAGTGATCAGTGGTATTTTTTTACTGCTTTACTAGCCCGTGTTTTTTGCTCTAAGCAGTCAGAGTTTACGCAATACTTTGTTTCTTTGTATATATTGTTTTTTAATCATATTTCACTGATCAGCAATCATAGTGGAAGGCCTTCCACATATGCAGACAATTAGCTGGAATGGTTGGAAGGAACTGAACATAAAATTCGTTTTATCATAACAATATTAAAAGAATAGTTTGTTTGCACTAAACTCGTCACAATAGGTTAAGAAAAATTCTTTTCGGATGAAAAAAAAAGTTTTTTAGAATCATTTCACGAGAATTTCAGTGAAACTGATCGTGTGTGGCAATACTTTGTTTTTTCAGTAAAAACAATTTCCATTTTGCAAGCAAATTCGAAGGATCATTCCGGTTTTTACAATTGATGATTCGAGGCAAGTGAGGAATTGAAGTGAGGAGGAGGGGGGAAGACGTATGCTCTTTTGTCCCCTTCCACAATATCGAAACTTTGGACGACGAACTTTGTTTTCAGAATAGGGATTTCGACGGAGTAATTCGCTTCCAAGGGGAACAAGAAATTTTTACTAGTGATCCAGGAAAAAAGTCAGAGTTATTGGAGGGCGTACTTTTGAGTGAGACGCATGTCCAACTCAGAAATCCTACACATAACATTTACGCAAGGTTTAAGATCGAAGGCGCTGACGACTAAATGTTTTCAAGCTAAATTTGAGGAACTCGTGTTGCATGACTGAAGAAATAGAATAACTCCGAGAAAGGTACGGAAAAGATTTGATAGGAGATCGGCGATCATGTCGCATTTAAAAACTGGCGAGTAAGCGCTGCTTGGAAAACGCATAAAACCCTTAACTAAAACTTCCGCGCTCCGCCACAAGCAATCTTACTGCAACGATTTTAATCCACCTTGAGGTGCATAGTATTTTTTGAGCTTGTAGCTTGTTCAACATAGTCAAGCCACCAATAGTATACTACACTATTGCTCGAGGTAAGGACCCTGCTCCGAAGAGAAAGCCATTATTTTCGGCGGCGCTGAATGGCATTTTTAATGCGAAAATCCACAGTGTTTCATGGTATTCATGAAGGGTGCTAATGTCAAAGGAGGGAGATGCTATTTTTCTCGCCATGCTCAAAAGAACTGGCTTACTCGCCTCAAGGTGGTGGGCCAAGGGCTATTTAAAAGGGAAGTTTCATTCGCGATAATCGAGAAGAGGTTTAGTGAGCACTTTTCATAGATCAAATGTTTACTGAAAAAAAAGAGAGCGAATCTTCCTATTTTCAGTGCGCAATAGTCAATGGAGAACCAGTGGTCACATGCACGGAAAAGAAATGCGACGAAAGCGATTCAGCAAGTAATAAAAGCAAATGATAAGTTGTTGATATGTTGAAAATCCATATTGCCGTCATTTTTACCCCTCCGGTAAATCATTTTCGACAAAACACACAAAGCATTCTATGTCTCAGGATGATTCGAAAATGAAAAATGAATATTCGAAATGTTACTTCCTAGTTATATGCTAAGCTATTTGATCTGTGCAAGCTTTTTCACGGAAACAAGAAAACAAAAAACAAAGAAAATCATACAAATTGTAAGCTTTAGGAAAAGACCGTTCGCGTACCATCGACATCTATATAAAATACACATATTACCAGAAAGTATCGTTTACGATCCCATCCAACTCCTTTTATGAGTTTTGCTTTCAGCTCTGTTAAAGCATTATATATATATATATATATATATATATATATATATATATATATATATATATATATATATGATAAAGTGCCACTGGAAAAGCTGTTGCCGTTAGTTCAGTGTTTATTATGATCTATATTAAAGGTGCAGTATTTCCATTCTGCAATACAGGTTATCTCCGACCATCTTCGCAGCATTTGTTTTCTAATCATTATATTAGGTGTACGAGTAGTTCTATACCAAGATAACCACCACATTAGCGCCTAGCAGTCATTCATAAAAATGAAAATCGTAAGCCTGCTCAGCGTTAAGGTAAACACTGTCACGACGTCCAAAATACGATTTAAACGACACTCACTTGAATGGAGTCCGATATTTGCTGTGCCGTCCGTACTTTTCGATCACGGTGTACACCATTTATTTCAAAATTCACCACTTCTATTAGATTCTGTTGGCCCGTTCATATGTTTTATTCGTTCTTCACTATTTGAACCATACTCAAATGTCTGTTTGTTACTTTGGCTGTCAGCAGCAGCATGTTTGTAGTATGTTCGTGCGTATATGTATGTGCTCTTGTTTGTAGATATGTGTTGATTGCAGCCGTTATATCACCAACGTAAGAGCATGAGATTTATGTAGTCAATATTGCTTACATAATATGGTCTGTAAAGCAATTTTTATGGCGTAAGGCGACCCATCACAGTTGAGATCGGCTTGGATTTCTTTTTTTTTTCAGACACGCTTCCTTTACACACTCTCAATAACGAAACGGACGAGCGCTATCGCCCAAGAAACAATTACAAATAAAGAACCTCAAAAAAAGAATAGGAAATTCTCTGCGCTTGGATGACTATCTAAGTAGATGAGGAGAAAAACGCTTTGATCCGATGACAGTGACTGACAGCAAAACTTGTCGAATGTGCTAAATTTTTTCAATTAGGCGCTGCAGTGAGCAACGAAATGCGATATACATTTCTAACTTCAACTTCAATATCACGCATGCTTTTTTTGTGCAGGTAATATAGATCCCATCACTCGGCCATATAGCTATACTTATAGTCAGTTAAAGCAAAAAAAAAAGTCCTTAGGGAGCTAACACAGAGGAAACCGTATTCCAACCAATCGCAGGCAGAAGATAAAGGGGTTATTTTATGGAACAGATAGAGGCGAATGATATCTTAATTGCAACGAAACTATGGTATGAAAATTTTCCGAGTTAAAAAATCATGATGGGCGTAGACGATAGAACTTACAAAGAAATGCTATCATGAAAAATGGAACGCATTTCCGCCTATTTCATGTTGTATGTGCATGCTGCCACATTGAAACGGTTAAGAAGTTCGAACAGAATTGGTTTTACTTTGTAATCTATTGTGATTCGCACGATAGGTATTACGTTCGTATTCCATGCTTTAAGCACCCTTCTATTTGCACGAAACCGTAAAACCTATACTTCCGCTCCACTGCAGCCCAGTCACAGCCGCCTATCCATGAATCCGTATTATACATAATGCTCTTGTCATATTCAAACGAGTGAAAAGAAACTGTTTAGTGAAAGAAAATGAAAAACCAAAACGACGGGAAATGAATAAAATTTGTATTTCGTTTTACTCTGTGGGTAAACGAACAATCGAAAGTGGACCACAAAAAGCGTTGGCGATTGAGTATTCCCTAAGGCGTGCTTTCTGATGAGTTCATCGCTTGGATTGTTGGTTTTGAGTGGTTGTCATTTGTGAATTTTTGCATTGTCTCAAAAGTTCTTAGAAGAATCTTGAACATTTTACTTGGCAAATAATGGCCATAATTTGAACGTGATAATACTCAGGTACCGATGTAAGATTCCTCCATATTTGAGCGAGAGCCCTGTTAAGCGAATCCATCAAAACTTAAAGGAACTTTCCACACATCAACGAAAGGTTGGCTGACATAAGAACCATCTGAAATAAGAGCTACACAATGGTCGTTTGGTAAGCTGATTGCTTTATTGTTATCAAGCCGTATGTTAATGTTCATAAGGATGTGAAATAGTGAAAGCGGTTCGGGCAAGGTTTCCAGGGGAAATGGAGAGTATGAGGTGGGCGGAGGGGAGTGGGAAGGCAGCAGGAAGCTTAAGTATCACAGTCTTTAAAAGAATCTCAGCTAGCCTTTGAAAACAACCACTGCAGCAAGCGTCTAGACGCTGTGGAAATTATTATAAAATTGTACAGAGAGCGATTAACCCGCCGATTCACTTCTATATATTGTGGCTACTGCGTTATGGTATATCAACAAAAGCGATCCTGTACAATACTCAAATGCCTGTAAGCAACTATCGAACTTACGATAGAGGATAACGATGCAAGTTCGTAGCTGGAAAAACACAGAATGAAGCCAGACGCAGTGTAAAGTAATATGAGAAGAAATTGCATAAAACTGTGATTCTCAAAGGTGGTAATTTATGGTGATGACAAAAATAACGGGAGACCTACCTGCCACAAACCAACAACCACCGCCACACAGTGGCTCACTACCTTAAGGTGCCCTGCAACTAGGATGACAACAAGTGTAGTCAGAGCACACGTCAGAAGCATCAGTTTTATGAGCGTCTCCAGTCAGAAGCTTGTTGTAGTAACTGAAATAGCCGGACGCAACCAAAATACCAATTTAGTATATTTCCAATGGACAGCGACAGTTGTTCACAATTAAAAAACATTCAAATTCAAAGCAGGAACAATTCAATGGTTTCTATAATTAATTTTTTGCAAATTATCGAAGAAAAACTTATTTGAGTAAAGTCCATAGCCAAATTCACAGCATTTCGTAATTATCGTCGAAGCGCATGGTCGTTGGTCTGCAATACTCATCCCTATCTTTTCTTGAGCGACTCTCACTTAAGGGAGCTATATAAGCTAACTGAGAAGGAAATCATTCATTACTTGGCCTAACAACATATTCCAATCTCCTCTCTCCACTGAAAGAGGGTCAGTTTTCTGGATTCCTCAGATGGTTTCCGAAATTTGCGCGTTGCATGGGCATGCACAATTTCAGAGTTTCACGTAGAAATTCGGAAAGCATCACGTCAAGTGCAAAACTTTCCGTTGCCACTGATTTCGTTGGAAGCGTTGACTTTTCCATAACAAATAGAGATTTTTAAGAAAACACTGGTTTCGGATTTCGCAGTGTTGAATGAGAATCAAAAAGTCGAGTTCCCACAAATTTCGCCAAGAATTTGATGCCTTAAGAATTTCCGAGAAACTTCAGAGATGGGGACCAGAAATGGGATGATGTCATTGTGTGAAACTAACTAGCTAGTGACCAAGCATTCAGCAAGCGAAACTTTCGGCCAATCTGTTGAATGTTCAGCCGATCTTTAGAGTGTTCAATCTCATGGTCAAAACGGTGGGTCATGTAGAATGCTCTCATGGTCAAAACGGTGGGTTATGTAGAATGCATGCACAGATTCCAAAAGTCGCTACAGATCGGGCGACAACTGCGTAATCCCTCAAGACAACTATGATAATTCTTTGAGATACCTTGAAACACAAATCTTCGAAGAGATACAAAAGCTAGAAAAAGATTAGTGCGGTGGGGGGAGAAAGATGAAGTCCTGGAGAGGTGTTTGGTGAGACGAGATAGATGATCAACGAATGGGTCGCGAGTGGGACAAATCGCTGCTGAGAACATGAGAATGTGTTGCTGAACGAGTGTAGACGAATGACGGAAAGCATGCATGCCGCAGATGCATCTTCCTCACGCCTCCTTCCACATTATTTTTGCGTGCAGCCAGCCGTCCCCTTTGGGATGCTATCATAGGGTTTCGCTCCTTAACTGCTTCTTCTTCTGTTGCTGCTCCTGTTGTTCCTGCTATTGTTGCTAGCTGGTGGTTGAGTGTTTTAGTGTGAAATTCTCAGCCATCCTCCGTTCCCCTATTTGAGCTCTAATCGACTAGTGCTGCTAAGTGAGGTATGTTCGTGCTTGATAAGCATGCCCACTAAATCACGAAAATAATTAGCTTCTTAGATGTGGACAAGAGATTTGCCAGTTATTGTTTTATTCATAAGCCATCGAAATTTCTTTTATTCGGCTGGCAAAATTCTCAGAATGTCGTAAGTTGAATGATTAAAAAAAACGTTACTGCTGCAGTCTCAAATATGGTGCTTAACTAGAACACTCAAAGAATACTCATATATAAACAGTCATGCAGAGTCCGGTAAATGACACTCAAATCATAAATCCACGAATTTCTCACGTTATTATCACTTGTCAAGCAATCATGACATGGTCTCCAACATATTACGACGCCCTTCCAAACTTGTCAGATCCAAACCAAACTAAGGGGGGCAGGGACAGGATCAGTTAATCTGAAGATTTCTGCTGTGTCTGCAACGGTATTGCTGATTACACCGCCGATGAAGCACTTCATAAACTCTTGACATTCTGCTGTAGTTTACACACGACAGAGTTTTCTTCACAGCCATTACAGTACACCAGCGCGTGCGCTGCCAAGGCTGTTAAATTATTCATAACTGCATGTCCGTAGCGTTGTCTTTCGGCTTAAGGGCGATTCTCGTAGAATACTTTTCGCTAAATTTGTCCCAATCACCATCTGAATGTTTGCTCTTCTATCACTGACGATTTTTTCAGAGGTTCAGCAACGGACTGTATGCCTAGGTGGCGGGAAACACCTTTTATGAAGAAAACAGACCGCCAGGGCAATAAGTATTTGTCGTAACATCTTTTGTGCAAGCCACAGTAGATTGTGGAGGATTGTAGCAAGTCACGAAAACTGCGGTAATTTGTAAAATTGATAACTTCCTGCCGTTCCCATTCAATGTGTTCCAAATTGGCATAGAGTCTGAAACTGAGTGGAAGTCAATTGTGGACTGCAACCATGCAATCAATCTTTGAGCGCATTTTCATGAGTTTACAAGCCGCACATTTCCAAGCCTCTTGCACAAACGATTCCTTCTCGCTTCCAAAAAATCGATCGCAAACGATCGTCACATCCTGTGTCCCGCCTGTCGCCCCACTTTTGATCTCGTCACGATTTACCCGATATCAGTGCGGCTCATGACCTTGTAACAACCCATGACTTTTTGACAGATCCAGCGCATTCACCTGTCACAACTCATAACAGCAGTATCCACCCGCAGAGTGCAAAGTAGAAAAATTCTAAAACATCTGACTCCAAATAATTTAAGAGAATAAGTGATGCTGTCAAGAAGAAAGCATGCATCACACAACACCCGAACCATATTAAGCTGTAAATTGAAATTATGGTGGCTAACATTCGCTTCACGAGAATAAAAACTAAATAAAGTCCATTCGGCGTTGCAGTCGTTGAAACTGCTAGCGACCAATCCATTAAGTCTATAAAACAGACAATTTCTCCTTCGTCGCACCGAATCCTATCCATAAAGAGCCAATAATACTTAACGCTGAGACCACCCGTAAAAATTCATTCCGTTTATCACTGTGACGTCCTTCGCTAGTTAAGATGTCCGTTCTCCTCACGCACCCTTCCTCCGCGCACCCAATCGCAGCAGTACACATAAGATAAACGAGCCATTTTTTCTTCACCTGGGTTAAGTGGGTACAGGCAAATTTTATTACCAAAGTATGCGGACAATTCATAGAAAGGATGATTTTCCTAAAGTCGAATGTGGCGAAGATAGTATACATATACAAATGGGCAGAACAACAAAGCCAACGGTTTACGTGGAAAGTAGATATTATTGGCGCATACGCGCCCGCAGAACCGGTACGCATCAAAACCGCCGCTAAATAACACAGTCGCAACTCAAAATACTATTACACGGGATGTCGGCGGATGCATTTTTTAAGAAAAACGAGCAGAGCACCGGTCAGAACGAGTCGGATCCAGTCGTTCGTTGCTGTGAAAATCAAATAAACAAACAATACAAATCTAGGCAGTTTGTGTTTTTGGTAACGCAGCTTCGCAAATACAAAAACATAAGAGGCGTATTTGTAAGGGCAGAACCACTCATCAGCTGGCATAAAATCTTGAAAAATGGGAAAAGACAAGCAGTCGCCTTACCCGGGAAACGTTAAGATGCATCATAAAATAATGTGTTGAAAAGTACTGTAACGTGTGCTAATATGACGGCACTGTGCCGAACTTTACCTATAGCTCGGTTTATGCGTGGTCATAAGACGTTCATGACAACCGCTAAACACCTACCTGTCTGCCAAACAACAATGTCTTCGCAGCGCAATATAAGCAGACCACCCTAAGTCATTTCAACAACGAGAAAAAGATGGACAGAAATCATATCAACGAGCATTCCGCGAGCCACTTTAAAAACGATAGGAGAAAAACTTCAGATCAACGGCACTAAAATACGACAAAACACAGAAAACGAAAACAAGACCAGATATGCCGAGCTATTCCTTCTACAGTAAATATGCCCTCCCTTAGAAGAGGAACGTTTCCATACATAGCGAAGCACTAAAAACCCTTCGATAATACCCTGAAAACAACTTCACAACTAAAACACAGTCCGATTTCGGGATTAAAAATTTAGCTATCTATTCGAAGCTTACAAAAATTTTTAGAAAAACATCAAAAGAGTGCGCTCAAAATTTCAAGAAAGACGGAACAGCTATCTGTGTGGAGAGAGGAGTAGGGATGAGGAAGAGCAGCATGTCAATATAAGAATAATAAAACTATACAAACAAAAGCAAAAAAAAAAAGCGAAAAGTAAAAGCAACGAGGCACAGAGGTCAAAGACAATGATGGGGCGTGCAAAATTGCAGCAAGAAAAAAAAAGCAGCGTATCAGCCGTCACAAAAAAAAACGAGAAACAAAAGAACTGCACAAAAAACGGCACCCCATTTCGTCCATCTCCCCTTTAAAAATTGATGCGCTCAAAATGAGAAATGATTGAGCCGAAGGGGAACAGAAAACGTTTGGCGATGGTAAGGCCAGACTAAGCTCTTGAATGCATATTTGTGCCATTCGTTCCCTAAATTCTGGGAGATTCTAAATGAACCCTCACAATATATTTCTGCAACTTCGATAAACTTCAGCCGATAAAGGGCCTATCGAAGAATAGGCAAAACGGAAAAAAAGAGCAACCAAATCAAGCCACAGCTGTTTGTGTCGCACTTTCTGCGTCCAAACGAGGGAAAACATTTGTTGCAAATCATTCGCTTTGAACAACAATCAACACTCATAAAAATCCATCCTGTTATATGAAAAAAAGAGGCTCGCCCTTCACGAGAAGAATTGCTCTTAGCGTAAAACGAACAAATTTAAAGCGTCTTCTGAGTATTGACATCTTTCGAAAGACAGCTGATTGGTCCGGAACTTTTCAAATTTCACAACTTCTGCTTAAAAAATTCAAAACTCAGCGCTCCCATGGAAATCAAAAATTAGGGGGTAAAATACTTCACGTACGATTCATGTCTCTTTCTAAGGAATTTTCCATCAAATTTCGCATGCCAGTTCCAGACGCCGAATGTTTTAATACCGTGTAACGAGCACGAATATCGCTATCACTATCCTGGCACATGAAAATTCTATACTCTGTGAACTGAACATCTGCTACAACTTATTAGCCGAACAGAAAGAAAAACTGAAAATTCGTGAGGTTAGAGAACATTAGAGAAGAGAAAACCTTACAAACAAGAACCAGAAAAAAATGTTGCACTGATTCGCTACGTGCGTGTATATGCACCTCCACTCGTACCTTGTCGCCACTTATCCATCTCTTCTCTGAAATGCTCCACGTCATTATAAAGTCGAGAAAAAATAGATTATAAGACAGAGCAATTCACTAAACATTCAAAGAAGAAATAATGCCTGTGAATTCAACAGAAAAGGATCGGAAATGTGCCAATCCGTGAAGGGTCTACAGTGCACCCCAATATTGGGTGTACACCGCCGATGCGTAGCGAGCTGTTCGTGAAACAAACTCATTTGTATAGGCTGTAGGGAACACGACACAATTCCCAAATACGAAACGTGAAGTAGTGAATGTGGCTGTACGGAAAGAAGTCGATGACTGCATGTTTGCTTGATGTCTTCTGCCTTTCTGCAGTACAATGACACCGTTTCTTTCACTGTCTTCGTTTTCCTCTGTTCCTCATTGCTGTTGTTTTAACTGAACATTGCGGGTTATTACTCATAACTGCATTCTTGCATCGACTGGGACGATGTTCTGATCGAAGCTTGGCATCAACATACGCATTTGTTGCTGAAAAAGGAGTTGAAACTAGCCGTACATGCAACTGTAAATTGCCGATACTTTCGTTGCAGCCGATACTACCCCCTCTTTCCATCCTGTAGCTGGCTCATCCTTTCGATTTTGAGAAATACTCTACAATTTAGTGATCTGACCGTCCTAGTCTATGCAGTTCGGAAAACCGTCACTAGCTTGACTTCGGTGTCCACTGATGTCACTTCGTGCAACGCTGTCTTATAAAGCGGCGGCGTGTCGCTGACTCATTTCGCAATTTCCGCGATGATGAACGTATTCTTGTCTGCCTCACTGTGATGCACGACTTTTCTACTTCCTTTGTCGCACCTCAAAACCCGGTGCCCTGTATGTTCATTATGGAGGGCTATCAGACAGTCTGTCCACTTCCCTGCTCTCCTGAGTTCTCTAGGGAGTCGTCTCATTCAGTTCGCGACTAGACGGTTCAACACTTCGGCTGTGGCACAACAGGATATGCAGCTAGAACGTTTGCTACGTTCTTTACCAGATGCTACAAGTAGCGAAAATCTCATACACTACCGCAACCGTCTCTGTCACGTTCCCCTCAGTATCGCTAAAAATCATATTTTCATTCAGCATTAGCTGATGGGAGCGATGAAAATATAGGATCAGATCCATTTTGGAACAGGTTAGTGCAACAGGCGACATCTTGACAAAAAAGAACATAGCAGTAATGCCTGGTTGGCCGACCTTTTGTTTAAGACGGGGCAATTGCTGCTTTGTTTGTTCATGTGCAAGGATATTTTTAACGCTCACATACACTTCAACGATTTCACTTGACACCCTCGCAGTGATGTATTTCACTTCGTCCCTACGGACCCAAAAGCACGATCATGAATAAAAACAGGAAACATTGGACTAAAACAAAGGCAATGAGGAACTGAGAAAAGGGAAGACAGTGCTACTAGATACGACCTCATCCTAGTGCGGAAAAAAAAAGCAAAGCACACATCCTCACAGACGTAAACCACCCTCTTCTCTGCCGACACACCACACTATGTCCACTGCGTTATTGCTCCTGTCCATCCGGTCGCGGCATAAGTCTTACAGCCTGCACAAGTAAGTTTAGTTCACTAATAATACTCATTACGTATTAGCGGTATTCGCCCAGTATAGGAGTGATTTGCGATCCCTTTATCGAAGCCTATTTGGCTACAAAATACGACTGAAATCAGAGTTTCAAATCTGTCTTCCTTTCATTGGGAAATGAAAACATAGGTTCGAAGAAACTTTCTGGATCAAGGCTCAACATACCCTCCCCAAATAGAACTTATTCGCTCCTCCTCGACGTTTTGAATGTAGTTCGGTTGCAAAACAACTAATATGGAGTGATATTTTCAATAAACAAATGATCAAGAAGTGCTGCAATGCAATTACCTATGGCTATCGGGTTTAAGTTGACTCTTGAGACCACCCAGCACATGGATGGTAGCTTTGCTGGCTACGACGATCGGGCGTATTATGGCGGGTGTGGCCTGTCGTAAGAGACCTCGCAACGGCCAGTGCCCTTCAGCACGATCTTCTTGAGCTGCTAGTTGAAGCACTTGTGCAGTATCATTCACACCCTGCAACAATGGAATATCACAAAGATGGCACTTCACCTGCACCAAGAGACGAGAATTAGTGAAGCACTACTAACCCTATCTAAATATGAGATTTGTTAGTAATTGGAATTATTCAGATCCCTATTGTCGATTTGTTTTTGAAAACTTTTGTGACCAGACATTTCAAAACAATGTCCACTAGTTGAAAGATCAAATGAGCTATACCATTCTGTGGTTCTAAAAAGAAAATCAAATTCAAGTCACGAGGATAGAAGTCAACCGCTTCAGCTATCGGACCATACACAGCCGATAGATAAATTCACTTCTCACATTCCCTTTACTTCTAGCACAAAAATTATTCAATGCCAATTCACAGGCAGGTTCTAAACGTGATAATGATAACCTCTTTGACTGTCTCATACGCCATATGGAACCCCTCTCTTAGATCGTTTGGAGGTCTTCTGGCTGCTCCAATTGCGAGCCTCCGACGGTTACGATAAGCCGGATAATCTGGTGTGACAATGTCGAAAGCAAGCTCAGCAACTCCCTGAAAAAAGAAATGCTATAGTTTCTCGCTCTTCCCACGATGAAGTGAAGCGCCATGATTGATGGACTGAACATTTTTGGCACATCTATTTGAACATTTTAGAGACATAGCAAAGCTATCAGCTTCATTAATATAACAATGCTGGTGACGGCAACATAGCATAGCAATTGTTTGAAACTGAGACAGGAAGGGAGTCTTAACGAATTTACTAAAGCAACCTCCAAAGAACGTTTTTCTGGAATCAGACTTCAAAAAGGAGTTGACTGCAAGACTGTCGGGCAACCATTTACTCTTGTCCCTCCGCTGCTGTTCAACCAGATCAACTGAAAAAGCTAATCACCTGGACCAGGCCAACCATTCTTTGAGCGATATCCACTGCAGCTGCGGCCGTCGAAATACCAAAGCTTTCGGCGCCCTTCTGAAGACCTTTTACGATATGCCCGTCATCCTTGCGGTATTCATCGACTGGCATGAGGAACAGATCACGAATACCCTGGCCTTAAACTGTGCACATGTGCACATTTGCAAATGAAGTATTAAGAAAGCTACAAGGTTATGGTCAAATGACTTACTCTTACTATGCAAGCAATTAGAAAACCACATTCACACAATCCGATTTTCACTATCCCGACATTATTATCCCAGCTAAATTTATTCATTTACATTTCCCCTCCCTCTCCTCTTTCCGACAAATTCTTCTTCCATTCGATTTTCCTTCTCTCCGACTTCCTCCTTCCACAGTACTGAGTTACCAGAATCGGTTTCGACCTCAACATGAAATCGTATTGCTACTTGCGACTAGAGTCCATTAACCACGTTGAGAAAGTGGATGAGAAGTGAAGTAGGCAAGCTCATCTATTAGGGACGATCTGAAAAATTTCCGAAAACGGATACCTCAACATTTTTTTGGAAAGCAGAAATGCTGTCAAATTTGGGCAAAATATGCAATTACAATATCGAATTTTACGATGCGGCGCCGCCGAAAAGTGCAAAACAATATAAGGACGAAAATAAAAGCAACCAATTTGTACGAGTGAGCTGATCGGTCCGTAGCTTCCAATAACACCAGGTATCTGTGAATTGCGAATATCATTGATCCATTCATTTATCGCAAACTGGAAACAAACTCTACTGAACATCATAAAGAAATAAAGCAGACAACATCTACTCTCCAGAGATTTGACAAACAAGCAGATAAACAAATAAATTATGAACAGATAAGAGACTAAAAAACTTGCGAGGAGTCGAAAAAATTTCTAAGTCGCAAAAACGAACTTGAACACATCTCGCATGCCCAAGCATGCCGTTTCGGTTGTGAAGCTCCTTCAACTCGAGCTGTGTACAGTGCAAATTGCTCAATCCAATCAGCAGTCCAAGTAGGGCGCCTTGTTCGGTCTTAACGCGCTTGCCTTGGTAATCGAGACGTACTGTCACTGCTGGCGAAAATGAAAAGTCCCTAAAATGAACACCTTAAGCGATTTTCCATTATTCACCGACTTCTGAACTTAATTTATCGGTCTCAGCTGATAATTAAGCGGCATGCGACCTCATTTCCTGGAACGTTTCTTGTCCCCTTCTCTCCTTTTCCTCCCTCACACACCACTCTTTGAAAAAAGGTTGTGAAATCAGCCTGAAACTAACAATTATGATGGTTTAAGCACATCTAGTCGCATATCAAAAACTCGATTAAGATCCTAATTCTCTCAAACGAATCATTTCTAGAACCTTAAGCAGGATTATTGCTGAAAAGAGAAAATGGGGATTTCGAAGAAATGTGTTTAGAGCAACGTACAGTACAATGACAATGGTCACGTTTCGTTGTTGTGACCGATTTTTGAGGAAGGGAAACCGAAATTGCTTATGAACTCTTTACGTTGGAGGAGAAAATCGGCCTCGTCCTCCGTCTTCTCTGCGAATGTTCCTGATCATTTCTATTTAATAACAGTAGACTTATTCAGAAAACCACGAGCACCCTTTCTTGATTTCGAGGCAGAAATATAGGTCATCCAGTGAATTCGAATACGCAAACTTCGTGCATTCAATATGCGATTTATGAAGGATGACTTTTATTTAAGATGATTGCATGTATCGTTAAAGACGATTGAAAAAAAATTGCACAGATTAATTATGCCGAAACCTCGCCAGAAGCATCAGTCAAAAAAAACAAATATTGAGAATTTCCACTCAGTGCATATACTGGTGAGCCACGGTGTATCAGCCGAAATGGGAGGCAGTCGTTCACCAGCAAAGCGAAATGAATAAAGAAGCTGCAAATAATACTTACTTGAAAAACGTTTCCCTCCTCAACCCTTGAGGAAGTGACTGGGCAGTTGATGAATTGACCATTGTGGAAGCTCCATCATCACCACGAACAGTTTCCTTAATCGACAAACACCTCAGCTATTCATCGCCTAACTACATACGTTCTCATTTGAATATAAAGTCGCGAAACACAAACTTGTTAAGCAATTTGCAAAAAAAAAATCAAGAACACAGAAGTAGAAATAACGGATCCAATTTAAAAAAAGATTAAAAATTCTCCCGCGCATCTCACCACAATCGTTTGGTAACCACATAGCTTCAACTAAGGAGTGTCATATGCAAATTTGCGTAGCGCGAGAAAAATACCGCCTTAGCAACGTTAGGAAATACGCAGTTAAAAAGCTGGGGACCATAAATATTCACAATCGCCCTTAAAATTGTCCAAAAAAGCTCAAAACTCTCCATCTGTGTCAGGAAACTTCCACAGTTGGTGAGAAACAAACTCCCCATCCATGTTAGAAGACTTCCACAGTTGGTAAGAAACATTTTTAAAATCTTCCTCGCTTCAAAATCCATCTCGCATTAAATTGTGCCTTACTTCGGGCAAAAGACAGGAGGTGCAAACACTGGCCATTCAGCAAAATTCTTTGCCATTCAATTTAAACGAACCCACCTGCTCATCATCGGTACCATCATGGTTAATGAGCTGCCCCACCGGAGAACTGTCTTCTTGTGGCACGACATCATTCAGGAGATCATCTATCGAGTGACGTGGGTGTTCCTCTTGTTGGCTACGCATCATAGAAGCCACAGCAACAATATCTCCATCCGTTTTATCGCTTATGCTGTTAATAAGACCAGCTGAAGTGTGGTCGGGATTGTAAGCAAAACGAGATGGCTGCTGCGTTGCTAGCGAATTGAAAGATGAGACAATCTCACACGTGTCACCCAATAAGTTGAGGTCTGCAAAGATGTGCGCATGTAAAATACTGAAAAATTAATTAATCGCTAAATGAAAAGGGAACAATTTGGGGCAAAAACGGACATTACACCTCTAATGCACATTACAGTAAGTTATAAAACAAAATCAGCATTGGTGCATTATGAATTCCTAATACTTCACTGATAAATTTGCCTCAGCTTCTACTACCTCAGCAAAAGCGTGGAACATACTACAGCCGAAAGTCCCTAACAGTGGACCCAAAAGCCAGTCATGAAACCAAGGAACATGCAAAGCAATACAATCATAACACAATATAGCAAATGATTTCACTATAAAGATCCTGTGAAACCATACGATATTCATTCGCCGTCTGATAACTCCATTCAAGAGGAATTTAAGCTCTTATTTTGTTGTCTCAGTGTCCCTGCCCTGCAATTTAAACTTGCTTTCAATGCAGTTCTCGTTCTCCAAGGGGGTTCTCATCAAGAACCAACTCCCTGACCTTTCCGCCGACGTTTTCTCAGGCCAGACATCTCCACGTCAAAGTCCTCCTCGCAACCCCCCCCTCCCCGAAAAAAAAAAAGAATTATTAGCGGCAGAATGCTACTTATTTCAAGCAGTCCTTTGTTTAAAAAATCAAAAGCAAGCACTAGTGCGCCCGATTTCCATTAACGCGCTTTTCCCTTAAACAATTTTTTCCATAAATGACTTCGAAGAGAGAGGAAGAGAGAAAGACAGACAGACAGAATTTTTAGGCAGAGCAAAATGAACCAAATAAAACCATACGCACCATTTTCGCTGAATAGGTTCTCTACTGAAATGACACTTTTGGTAAGCAGTTCTTGGTCGCCAATTTCACGTTGCACTCTCGTCGTTGTGCTGACTTCCGGTTGCGGTGTATCCAAAAACTGGCCTGCAATGACGTCAAAAATAATACATTTCAGTACCTGTCAAGTCCATAATTAGAGCAGCAATGAATAAATACCTGAACAAATACCCCTAATCGGGTCTCAGGTGGTCACTTCTCACCTTCCGATATCTTGCTCCGCCAACAGATAAACTGTCGCTAAAGTCGGAAGCTTGCATGTCAAAAGATGATTTGAAATGGAAAAAAAGCTCAACCATGTGATGCTATAGCTCCTCCCATGCCTGAAACCATGACTATGCAGTTGGTCGGCTCTATTTTAGTATGAGACATCCCGCAACCACATATCTAAAGTTTTCAACTCGACCATGAAAAAATTTCCCCTTTTTTCTTTCAATCCTACCGTTTCCATACGAAAAAAAAAACTCCTTTTGATGATTACAACCTTACAAGAGCCTTATCTAAACTGTACCTGCACATACCGTTTTAATACATCTAAACATATATGCTTATTGTTCAGTAGCCTTACTATTGAAAGATTTTGATAAACATGAACTTAGGCTTCCAAAATTTCAAGACGTTGCTGTAATCTCGACCTTCAATTACTTCGGCTTTCGATCTTATGCTTCCTTTTCTTGATTTCTTTTCTGTTACTCTCCTTACAATTTTTTTTTGAGCCGAGTGTGCACGACCCGAAAACGGACCGCGAAAGAGTGAAGGAAGTAAGTTCATGTATGATTTTGATCCACCCCTGTCAAGAAAACATTGCTCACTTAAATCGCCAAGTTCAAGCGGAACTTCGGAAGTCTTCTTGGAAGGTGTCAGTGGAGGATGTGCCGGTGAAGGAGTCAAAGGTAGTGAAGAATTCAGTAATGGACTGTTTACAACTGACGGCACCTCCATAATGACCTGGTCGGACAATCGTGACGCTCCGACTAAAAAGGCTGTTGTTAAGAGACAAACGCAGTGCAGAATTTGTTAACAATGGAGAAACAAGTAAAAACGTGAAAACTTTCAGCTTCAGAAACAATAAAAAAAGTGCAATGCGGAGCTTGCTAGCACACACGATAATTTTGAATCGTAAAAAAATATTCAACATTCTGTAGATATAAAGGAATATCGATTTGCTCGCTTAGAGAAAAAAACCACCTGAAAGAAACACCAACCTGAATTTTAAAAAAAGAAAAAAAAACATAAAGAACTCAGACATTTTGAGACCTCATTTTCGGCACTTAAATACTCTTACTTCTACTATGAGTCCGAATATGCAGTTTGGAGCGAGAAGACATCCAGCTATAATGGGCATCCCTTAAATAAGATCAGCATCTATCTTTCTAGATGTGTCCCGAATGAAGCATGCACTAAGATCAAGCGCTAGATGCTCAGATGAAAAATTTCGTTGCACGACCACTGAGTTCTATTACAGCTTCTTGAAACGAATGCACTGCACACGAATCTTCATCACTACTGCATCACTCATATGCAAGCAATTCCTACCAATGCCTTGTTCTTCTTGACTAAGCTGAGGGTGCTCCTAATATTTACAAACAAACTTCGTTGCAAATCCCCTTCCAGTACCCGTCACCTTGGACAGACGGCCGAAAATGAGGCCGCTTGCTTGTGAAAAAACACAACACAGTGAACCTGCTGCGACAGCTCCTCGAAATCAAAAAACGAGTTCATCTTGCAGAAAATAATAAAATGAGCCTTGGAACATAATGTGAGTCATAAAAGCTATGGCGACCAAAATTTGCAATTATAAATTACGCCTAGTAGACCTCGAACAAATTTTGAGCTGACTCACCAACTTTGAGCTGTTTCATCAACAAAAAACTGTATGCAAGCGAGCAAACACTAACTGTCGTGTTTCATTTGTGTAACCACCTTTTACATTTGTATAAATAAAAGACGAAAAATGGCGGACCAGAATTCGGCAGCACAACATTCGTTGAGATTTCGTTGCAGAAATCGATGAGAAACTCGAGAGTGTCCTGATCGCAGTTTAGTCGAATGGGAAGCATCGAGATTTTCATTTTTCCTTCATTCTGATGCGTTTCAATCACTCGTAATGCAACCATTGGAGCACATGTCCTACGTGGCAATTGGCCGGAAGCATACTAAAATCTGCGCATCTTATATGCTATTAATACAATTGCTTCAATGTCTTTCCCAGTTTAGAGAAAGAACGTTTCACCACCTGATAGTTTAAGCGGGAGAACTAATACAAATTTCGTTTTCATAACTATTGGCTTAAGGCACCTATGGGAATAAAACAGAAAATTCACTATTGCTGTACTGTTAAAAGTAGTCCGCGAAAAAAGCAGTCTCTGAACAGACAGCATCAATCACAACTTCCTCTTTCATGGTGTTTTTGGTGCTCCAGGACAAAGACTGGCGTTGTTCACTTTGAGAATAATTTTAAGCAAAACTGCAATGAACTTGCGACAGTTTTTCAGTGAGAGAACACAGTGGCATTCATTTTTGTCCCCGCTTGCACTACTTCGCCACAAATCCATCAGGATCTCTCACAAAACAGCAACAGAAGGAACGAGCATAAAATCGTCTAATGTGCATGGTTGGTCCGGAAATTGCTCTACACTAAAAATGAAAAAATCGAGACGAACCTGGTAGAGCATTTTATTGATCTGCGATACTGCCAATTTGTCACGCATCTCCACCTCGTGTACTGTGAACAAGTTCAGAGATAGAATGGGTGCATCAATGCCAAACAGTTCGTAAACGAAGGAAATCTGAAAGTTCACAATCAATGAATTTACGAATGCATAAATTCATGAAGATGCAGATAAATTAGCTCCGCTCCGCATTTCTTAAAAATATAAATTCCACAACGCTCAGTCCACGAAGGCATCGGCCACAGGAATGGGCGCCCAACCGAAATACTTTAAACAACGGGATTCTCTGATCTCTTGCCTGTTCCACCATCTCCACCATCACTTCGAAAACGAACCTATGATCCAGTTTTTTGAAAACTGCAAGAACTACAAGCGTAAAACCTTAAAAACAAACGTAATTTGCTAAAAATAACTAAGCCAGCGGGCTTACGAACGAAAAATTCAGCGCTGTCTTTTGTATAGCACACAAACATTAGCCCAAGAAAAACCATAATGGAAGAGATGTAATTAAGCCTGCGTAACACATATTCCCATTGTTGTTGGGAATATGTAGCTGACGTCAATGAGGAATGCTGGAGGAACAAACTTCGATGGGCAGGACATGTAGCCCACATACGCGACAACAGATGGACAAAGAAAATATACCATTGGTATCCGCGTGATATCAAGCGACCACCAGGACGACCTCCAATGAGGTGGACTGATGAGATACGGAAAGTGAAAGGACCTCTGTGGCAGCGGCTTGCGGCGAACAGAGAGGGATGGAAACGGATAGTTGGATGACTTCACCCGTCGTGACAGTATGTTGCTGATAGCCGGACCAGGTAATCCAGGTAACACATATTCCCGCTATCGTCACTCCATTCCCTCCCCCCCCCCCCCCCAACTCCCCACCTTTTGCAAGCTGCAAGTCAAGAAAAATGTGGCAATTTCTCAGTTTTATTACACCTCGCAACATATTTCCTTCATTTACTCCATCTCCAGCACGCAAATTCCAACCCAAATTTTTAATAGGATGGCACAACGTATGATTTATCGCACTCCATATACTGCGTGATATATTCTCTACAACATTTAAACTCATGTTGCTAACAGTCCACTTTCATAATGGTGACAAATTTTCTAATTAAACACATGATTATCACCATTTAATGGATTTCCAAAAAAATTTCCCTTACACAGAACGTGTGAGGAACATATGAACTAAATAAATACGTAAATACGTATACATTATGTGCGCATATTACATTTAGAATATTTCACCTTCACATCACACATCACTAGTAGATTAGAAAGAAACCTTGGACAGCATAATTTCGACGTGCACTGAATGATCTCTGTTAACGCCACCCTGCGCTTCTGATTCGATCCTTTGTCCTGGTCCCTTGCCGTAGCGGAATTCCTCAGAACTATATGTTTTCGGTGGGCTTTTTTCCTCACCTGCAATCTCACGCTGAAGACTTATCTCAGAATTGTTAAAAAGCAAACGATGGTGTCAAAAAAAAAAAGATTATTAAGTGGTGGAACAACGGCCGTGCAAGACAACATGCCCGAATTACATCTGACGAGGACATTGTTCCTTAGGATCCCCAATTCGCAGAAAAAACTATAATGATATTTTGCTGGACCCTTAAGAATACACAGCAAGTAACGCTGAAAATAGGGGAAAATGGTCAGGAGGACAAATCTGTATAAGAAGCTTACCCAAATCATTTCCACCGTAGAGATGAAGCAAGATAGATAGGTCTCGAACGATGTATTTAATCAACGGAGAGGGATAGTGATCAGGCAATCGGAGAATATCGTCGCTTCGTTTCAGATCAGGCACCTCGAAGTGATTGTCCACTACTGAGAAACACCCCTCCTCCTCAATTAACATACGAATACGAGGCTCACCGCCAACGTTCTGCAATGAAAACATTAATTCAGTTCTGTTAAGCCTTCCCAAAGAATTTCAGGAAGTAGACACAGGCTGTGATTCTAGCAAAACACGTTGTGATATTTCACAAAAGCGGATGCCACAGCAATAAATCAGGTAGTGGTTTTGTATCAGGATGAGCTATTTTAAACATCGTCGTTATAGCACAAAACCTTTGAATGGCATCCCATGAGTAACCAAAAATATCATCCTTCACACATGCAGACTCGGTGGCTTATCAAGAAATCTTGCATATCAAAAAAAATTTCATGAAAAAAAAGCATGTGATTGATTACATAGCGGATATGGTTAATCGAGTGAGCACTACACCACAAGAATAACATATGTTTATAACTGCTCATGCTAAACTCAACAAATCGTTGCTTTACTAGGTCAGAAGACAGTCGGTATTTTAAAATAAAAACACCTAAGGACGTCTCCTTGTTTATTTCCTTTCAATCTCATACGCTTCTGTATATGGTGACCCTCACGGCAATATCTTTTTAGCTGGTCAATCCACTTTTCTATCCCTAGCTTGAAGGAGGCTCATCGCAATCAGCCACCATTACGACAGGAGATATATTAACATAAGCGATCAGCATGGAACGACCATAACGAGGATGTCTTTCAACATTCTTCGTCCTAATGCAACGGAAAATTTTGTCCTAAAACACAGGATCGCGCTACAGAGATCCGCATCAGATTTCGGCAAGGATACCATTCGAACGGAACGAGCGGCTTGTGCTACGCTGCTACCATTGCAAGCGGCTCCCACCATAGCTGACCTGACCCGTTCGCAAAATACCCTTCCATTCCTGAACACCTGCCAAGCTCAACTGAGCAAAGGAAATAAAGGAAAGTGCAAGGAAGGATTTCAGGACGAGAATTTATAGCTCTCTAAACTCTGGAGACAAAACATCCTGAGGATTCTAAACGTTCCTCTGCTTCGCATTCCTCAACGAAACGCTACCGTTGCAGAGTAAATAAAAGAGAAGCAAATACCGTGATACCGCTGCCAGGTATCTCGTCTACAACGCAGAAGCCTTCATCCGTTCCTGAGGATATCGTTCGCTGATGGCCACTCACCGGCATATCGTCCAAGTCTGCGACTATTTCATTACATCCAAAGAACGGCGTTACTTTGAAGGAGTTCATGTGACAAAGAAACAGAAAGTGCTTTTAATTTCGTTAGCTATTAAATGATAGACTGTTCCAGGTAACTCTCGGTCAAACCTATTTGCCACTATTGTGATCTTCTTTGTTCACCTAACTACTAATATGCTGTTTCCAGGTCATTCCTCCTATTCCGCTGACGAGGTTACCCTTCAGACGCAATCACGGCGCACTCGCAATCAGAAGTATTTTCAGAAAACACCGAACAAAGCGCAGAGAATTTGGAGCTAAATGTATGAAATCTCTCTGCAATAACTTCAGCGTCAAAATTCAAACCGCCTCTTAAGCGAGTAGATATGCATGAGAACTTGCGCGTGTGCGCATAAACAATTTTTTTCAAAAATAAAACAGCGCATCAATGGAGTATGTGGACGTTACTGTACATGGAACTACGTGAACAGAAAGCCGAAAGACACAGTTTAACAAAAAATTTCCGTCGTTTAAATGTTCCAAACAGAAAAAAAATACTGATGAAAAAACTTGCCCCTCCCCCCCTCGCTCGCTCTGCGAGCTCTAATCATCTAAAACGTTCGTCATCTGCCCTCCTTCGAATAAAAATGAAAAAACTATTCTCTAGTCTCCAATTCACTGTAATTCAGTCACCCCTTTCATGAATCAATTATGCACACGTATTCTCTCTTCCTTTAATTGATGAAGTTATAAAAACAAACGGAACATTATAAAAACAAACGAAACATTTAAATGTACCATGAAGGGCGTCGCTAATAAGTCCTTTTTTAAGAGAGTCTAGTGAAGCGATCTCATCGACGGCAGGCTCACCGAACTCAGTCGGCTCGCATTGAGCGTATCGTGATGGAGAGGAGGTCATAGCCGACTGAACCATCTCCTAGAACAATATTACAACGAAATTATATTATTTTGATAGAATAACACAACAGCGCAGTGGGAAGCCAGTTACAGTAAAAAAAAAAACACCACTAAACGGGAATCGTACCTGTAAACGAGTGAGCTGGTTGTCGAGAGAGGGCATGTGCAGCGATCCCGTATTCGAAACAACACCCTTCAACGACGATCCGTCAGAGTCATCAGAAGTATGCACACCTTCTGGCCCACCAGCACGCACCGGTTGCAGAGCATCTGATTCAGCCAACTCGATGGCCATGTTGATCAACGTCACTAAAGAGTCCGCGCATGCCCACACCTTCAAGAAAACTTGGATAAGCATTATTACTACGAATTTCTGTGAAGGTCATCGTTGGTGCGCAGTGGTGTTTTGTGGAAAGTAATTTCTGGCAAAGTAGCAAGTTTCATACATAAAAACTGAAGTGTAAAAATAAAAAATTGAATATCGTGATGGATTAAGTAGACGAATTGAGTTAAGAAGAGGGGATAGACCTTTAATGCTAAGCATTATATGTTGTAAAGCAAAGCTTGAAGAATTAGCACTCAAGCTGTAACGCTAACGCTATTAGTCTACTACGCCACAACCTTGCGTTCTACGTGATTTAGTTCATTCGAACCACCAGTTAGGAAAATAGAAATTCCAGATTCTGCCACCATTACTTCCACGGCCCAATGCTGACCAATTTTTCGATATGATCACCCGAATGAGAAAACAAATACGTAACCTGTGTGGATATTTCTGCAGATAAAAATTCAAACCAAAAATATGTAGCAAAGAAATTAACGCTGCAAGGCTCTTAAGCCGCTTGCTCACAGCGAGCATTAAATCACCGAACGCGCATACCAAGGGTCCTCTTTTTCGAACAACTCAAATAAAACGACGACCGCAATTCAGGATAAAAATTTTCCCATATTGGTATGACATCAAAACAACAAGATTCGTATACACAATTCAAAATAAACGCAATAATGGGAACTATTACGTGGTAAATGAAGTTAAAATTGAAAGACAACAAAAGAAACACTGGAAACTCACTTTGACGAGGTCGTTTTTGCATTTTATCTCGATAAGAGGACATCGGAGTTCTTTTCGAGTGACACCCGCGTCAAAATTATTCGCTGCTAGCACCTGAAACCATTTCTGCAAAATCAACTAAGAAATGCAACCTGCTTCGCTAATGACTCGTCCACTTTCAGGGGGAGGAATGAGTTTCGCACAAACGACTTTTGGGAAGGAAGATAATAGCTAAACATGGCCTTAGAACAATTTCGAAAAATTCGTGTATTGAGATGTCCCAAATCAAAAGTACCGCATTAAGAACAAAACCAACGGATAATAATTTAACGATAAAAAGAACCTCAAGTTGGAAGAGGCCCATAGACAGCATCTGAATGAAGCTATTGCGATTGCGCAGGTTTTGAGGCATCCCATCGAACTGAACGTTCATCGAAGTTGCTTTGTGTGCACAAACAAACAGCTTTGTTTCCTCGAAAATACACTCAAACTTATACATCTCCGCATTCTGCACGATACGACTGTTCACATCGCATGAGCCCAGAACCAACCTCAAATAAAATGTTAAGTAATTCTGCATCCACCGGTTTTTTGCAATCGTGACAAACACAAACATAAGCAAAAGAAAACTGAAGTTAAGCGATTGTGCTCATAGGTACATACCAGCGAAATTCAAATGCACTTCATAAACTGGAAAAGAAGGGAATGGAGGAGGGGAGGGAGAAATAAAGAGTACGATGCTTCCCAATGTTTTTCATAGTTAGCGATGAAAGTGAATAAAGCCATCAAAAAAAGAATTTCCAAACTACAGTAGGTTGGTTACAGTAGCAGCATTCGAAACATATAAGTTGGAGCAAAACTAGACTTTATAAAAAAGTAAAAATTCACCTACCATTTCGCATATGATGGTAATATTTACGGCAAAAAAACGCATACGCAAGGCACCTATATGAAAAATTTATTCGATGGAGTCCTAACGCATATTCCATCATCAACTAACACAATTTGAATACTGTTATAACCTTCCCACATAATTTTCAGTTAGCAATTAAGTCGAAAAAATAAGATGTTTAATCCCCTTTCCCCCCTCCCTTCCCCCCCCCCCCCCCCCAACTCCCCACCTTTTGCAAGCTGCAAGTCAAGAAAAATGTGGCAATTTCTCAGTTTTATTACACCTCGCAACATATTTCCTTCATTTACTCCATCTCCAGCACGCAAATTCCAACCCAAATTTTTAATAGGATGGCACAACGTATGATTTATCGCACTCCATATACTGCGTGATATATTCTCTACAACATTTAAACTCATGTTGCTAACAGTCCACTTTCATAATGGTGACAAATTTTCTAATTAAACACATGATTATCACCATTTAATGGATTTCCAAAAAAATTTCCCTTACACAGAACGTGTGAGGAACATATGAACTAAATAAATACGTAAATACGTATACATTATGTGCGCATATTACATTTAGAATATTTCACCTTCACATCACACATCACTAGTAGATTAGAAAGAAACCTTGGACAGCATAATTTCGACGTGCACTGAATGATCTCTGTTAACGCCACCCTGCGCTTCTGATTCGATCCTTTGTCCTGGTCCCTTGCCGTAGCGGAATTCCTCAGAACTATATGTTTTCGGTGGGCTTTTTTCCTCACCTGCAATCTCACGCTGAAGACTTATCTCAGAATTGTTAAAAAGCAAACGATGGTGTCAAAAAAAAAAAGATTATTAAGTGGTGGAACAACGGCCGTGCAAGACAACATGCCCGAATTACATCTGACGAGGACATTGTTCCTTAGGATCCCCAATTCGCAGAAAAAACTATAATGATATTTTGCTGGACCCTTAAGAATACACAGCAAGTAACGCTGAAAATAGGGGAAAATGGTCAGGAGGACAAATCTGTATAAGAAGCTTACCCAAATCATTTCCACCGTAGAGATGAAGCAAGATAGATAGGTCTCGAACGATGTATTTAATCAACGGAGAGGGATAGTGATCAGGCAATCGGAGAATATCGTCGCTTCGTTTCAGATCAGGCACCTCGAAGTGATTGTCCACTACTGAGAAACACCCCTCCTCCTCAATTAACATACGAATACGAGGCTCACCGCCAACGTTCTGCAATGAAAACATTAATTCAGTTCTGTTAAGCCTTCCCAAAGAATTTCAGGAAGTAGACACAGGCTGTGATTCTAGCAAAACACGTTGTGATATTTCACAAAAGCGGATGCCACAGCAATAAATCAGGTAGTGGTTTTGTATCAGGATGAGCTATTTTAAACATCGTCGTTATAGCACAAAACCTTTGAATGGCATCCCATGAGTAACCAAAAATATCATCCTTCACACATGCAGACTCGGTGGCTTATCAAGAAATCTTGCATATCAAAAAAAATTTCATGAAAAAAAAGCATGTGATTGATTACATAGCGGATATGGTTAATCGAGTGAGCACTACACCACAAGAATAACATATGTTTATAACTGATCATGCTAAACTCAACAAATCGTTGCTTTACTAGGTCAGAAGACAGTCGGTATTTTAAAATAAAAACACCTAAGGACGTCTCCTTGTTTATTTCCTTTCAATCTCATACGCTTCTGTATATGGTGACCCTCACGGCAATATCTTTTTAGCTGGTCAATCCACTTTTCTATCCCTAGCTTGAAGGAGGCTCATCGCAATCAGCCACCATTACGACAGGAGATATATTAACATAAGCGATCAGCATGGAACGACCATAACGAGGATGTCTTTCAACATTCTTCGTCCTAATGCAACGGAAAATTTTGTCCTAAAACACAGGATCGCGCTACAGAGATCCGCATCAGATTTCGGCAAGGATACCATTCGAACGGAACGAGCGGCTTGTGCTACGCTGCTACCATTGCAAGCGGCTCCCACCATAGCTGACCTGACCCGTTCGCAAAATACCCTTCCATTCCTGAACACCTGCCAAGCTCAACTGAGCAAAGGAAATAAAGGAAAGTGCAAGGAAGGATTTCAGGACGAGAATTTATAGCTCTCTAAACTCTGGAGACAAAACATCCTGAGGATTCTAAACGTTCCTCTGCTTCGCATTCCTCAACGAAACGCTACCGTTGCAGAGTAAATAAAAGAGAAGCAAATACCGTGATACCGCTGCCAGGTATCTCGTCTACAACGCAGAAGCCTTCATCCGTTCCTGAGGATATCGTTCGCTGATGGCCACTCACCGGCATATCGTCCAAGTCTGCGACTATTTCATTACATCCAAAGAACGGCGTTACTTTGAAGGAGTTCATGTGACAAAGAAACAGAAAGTGCTTTTAATTTCGTTAGCTATTAAATGATAGACTGTTCCAGGTAACTCTCGGTCAAACCTATTTGCCACTATTGTGATCTTCTTTGTTCACCTAACTACTAATATGCTGTTTCCAGGTCATTCCTCCTATTCCGCTGACGAGGTTACCCTTCAGACGCAATCACGGCGCACTCGCAATCAGAAGTATTTTCAGAAAACACCGAACAAAGCGCAGAGAATTTGGAGCTAAATGTATGAAATCTCTCTGCAATAACTTCAGCGTCAAAATTCAAACCGCCTCTTAAGCGAGTAGATATGCATGAGAACTTGCGCGTGTGCGCATAAACAATTTTTTTCAAAAATAAAACAGCGCATCAATGGAGTATGTGGACGTTACTGTACATGGAACTACGTGAACAGAAAGCCGAAAGACACAGTTTAACAAAAAATTTCCGTCGTTTAAATGTTCCAAACAGAAAAAAAATACTGATGAAAAAACTTGCCCCTCCCCCCCTCGCTCGCTCTGCGAGCTCTAATCATCTAAAACGTTCGTCATCTGCCCTCCTTCGAATAAAAATGAAAAAACTATTCTCTAGTCTCCAATTCACTGTAATTCAGTCACCCCTTTCATGAATCAATTATGCACACGTATTCTCTCTTCCTTTAATTGATGAAGTTATAAAAACAAACGGAACATTATAAAAACAAACGAAACATTTAAATGTACCATGAAGGGCGTCGCTAATAAGTCCTTTTTTAAGAGAGTCTAGTGAAGCGATCTCATCGACGGCAGGCTCACCGAACTCAGTCGGCTCGCATTGAGCGTATCGTGATGGAGAGGAGGTCATAGCCGACTGAACCATCTCCTAGAACAATATTACAACGAAATTATATTATTTTGATAGAATAACACAACAGCGCAGTGGGAAGCCAGTTACAGTAAAAAAAAAACACCACTAAACGGGAATCGTACCTGTAAACGAGTGAGCTGGTTGTCGAGAGAGGGCATGTGCAGCGATCCCGTATTCGAAACAACACCCTTCAACGACGATCCGTCAGAGTCATCAGAAGTATGCACACCTTCTGGCCCACCAGCACGCACCGGTTGCAGAGCATCTGATTCAGCCAACTCGATGGCCATGTTGATCAACGTCACTAAAGAGTCCGCGCATGCCCACACCTTCAAGAAAACTTGGATAAGCATTATTACTACGAATTTCTGTGAAGGTCATCGTTGGTGCGCAGTGGTGTTTTGTGGAAAGTAATTTCTGGCAAAGTAGCAAGTTTCATACATAAAAACTGAAGTGTAAAAATAAAAAATTGAATATCGTGATGGATTAAGTAGACGAATTGAGTTAAGAAGAGGGGATAGACCTTTAATGCTAAGCATTATATGTTGTAAAGCAAAGCTTGAAGAATTAGCACTCAAGCTGTAACGCTAACGCTATTAGTCTACTACGCCACAACCTTGCGTTCTACGTGATTTAGTTCATTCGAACCACCAGTTAGGAAAATAGAAATTCCAGATTCTGCCACCATTACTTCCACGGCCCAATGCTGACCAATTTTTCGATATGATCACCCGAATGAGAAAACAAATACGTAACCTGTGTGGATATTTCTGCAGATAAAAATTCAAACCAAAAATATGTAGCAAAGAAATTAACGCTGCAAGGCTCTTAAGCCGCTTGCTCACAGCGAGCATTAAATCACCGAACGCGCATACCAAGGGTCCTCTTTTTCGAACAACTCAAATAAAACGACGACCGCAATTCAGGATAAAAATTTTCCCATATTGGTATGACATCAAAACAACAAGATTCGTATACACAATTCAAAATAAACGCAATAATGGGAACTATTACGTGGTAAATGAAGTTAAAATTGAAAGACAACAAAAGAAACACTGGAAACTCACTTTGACGAGGTCGTTTTTGCATTTTATCTCGATAAGAGGACATCGGAGTTCTTTTCGAGTGACACCCGCGTCAAAATTATTCGCTGCTAGCACCTGAAACCATTTCTGCAAAATCAACTAAGAAATGCAACCTGCTTCGCTAATGACTCGTCCACTTTCAGGGGGAGGAATGAGTTTCGCACAAACGACTTTTGGGAAGGAAGATAATAGCTAAACATGGCCTTAGAACAATTTCGAAAAATTCGTGTATTGAGATGTCCCAAATCAAAAGTACCGCATTAAGAACAAAACCAACGGATAATAATTTAACGATAAAAAGAACCTCAAGTTGGAAGAGGCCCATAGACAGCATCTGAATGAAGCTATTGCGATTGCGCAGGTTTTGAGGCATCCCATCGAACTGAACGTTCATCGAAGTTGCTTTGTGTGCACAAACAAACAGCTTTGTTTCCTCGAAAATACACTCAAACTTATACATCTCCGCATTCTGCACGATACGACTGTTCACATCGCATGAGCCCAGAACCAACCTCAAATAAAATGTTAAGTAATTCTGCATCCACCGGTTTTTTGCAATCGTGACAAACACAAACATAAGCAAAAGAAAACTGAAGTTAAGCGATTGTGCTCATAGGTACATACCAGCGAAATTCAAATGCACTTCATAAACTGGAAAAGAAGGGAATGGAGGAGGGGAGGGAGAAATAAAGAGTACGATGCTTCCCAATGTTTTTCATAGTTAGCGATGAAAGTGAATAAAGCCATCAAAAAAAGAATTTCCAAACTACAGTAGGTTGGTTACAGTAGCAGCATTCGAAACATATAAGTTGGAGCAAAACTAGACTTTATAAAAAAGTAAAAATTCACCTACCATTTCGCATATGATGGTAATATTTACGGCAAAAAAACGCATACGCAAGGCACCTATATGAAAAATTTATTCGATGGAGTCCTAACGCATATTCCATCATCAACTAACACAATTTGAATACTGTTATAACCTTCCCACATAATTTTCAGTTAGCAATTAAGTCGAAAAAATAAGATGTTTAATGAAGGACACTGGTAATTAGCAGATGGGACAACTTCGAAACAACATCGAATGCTTCTTTAATGCAACACGTTTTCAAAATGGGACTTTCTATGATGCTTCCGTTGGAATCAATTCATGATAAACCAGAGAACCCTGTGTTGCAAGGGAAGCACTCTTTCACTATTTTACCCATCGGTGAATTCCGAACCGACGCTTCCCATCATAGCACTAATTCCAGATGGAAACCAATCCTTTTATCGAAAACGGCTTTTTCAATCGCTCTAATAAAGTGAGCTCTAATCAGCCCTAATAGTGATATTGATTTCGTTAAAACAGAACACAATTGGCAGATGCTAATCTTCACGTCACATTGCAAATTTCGTTACTCGAGAACAAGCATTTCGCTTTTGGCTTCTCAATCGACTGTGGTGAAACGTACTTTCGTCTCCAGCCTCACTACCACTTACTGTGACAACGAGTGTACTAACAAGGGACTAATGCCCCAAGTTCTTTAGTTCCATTTTTCCCGTCACTCTCACTCCCATCCTCCTTCCCCCGCCCTCTTCCCCCCTCCCCCCCTC
>JPKZ01001137.1:614207-636133 GCA_000803305.1 Toxocara canis | reverse complement strand
ACGAGCTGCTAACAGTCGCAGCCAACTTATGGCGCAAAAATGGCTACCAGCTCTCAATTGGTGGCCTTTGGCAGCCGTAAATCCGCTACTAGCGCCCCACAACCGAAGGCCAAAAACCGACAGCAGAAGTTAGCAAGTATTCCAAGAAGATCGAATTCGCTACAACTCAACTGTTTCTTTTCGTACAATCACAACACCCCTTTCCTTCCTTTCGAAAGTCATGGATAAATCAGTATTTACTTTTACGCGATTGTGACAGCTAGAGAGTGATTTCTAACAGCAGTTGTTAGACACCTGTTATCACACGCTGACGGTAGTTTACTATGCTACGATAGTGTTTCTGCATTTACGCGGCTTAGCTGAACTGATTTCATGCTTGTGTTTGGATCCCTGTTTACGACTTCAGTGGTTATTATCAGGGCGAGTACGGAAACCATGAAAGATCACTGATTTCTTCGAACCGTGAGCGTGGAAACCTCCGACTGATGGTGATCCGCATTCCGACTGACGAATCATCTAATGCCAGCAACGCGCATAGAAATACATCCTATTTTTTTTCATGCTCAACTGCGTGCGTGAATTGCACCTTTTCTGTTAAATCCTAGCAATTTATCCCCATTATTAACAAAGAAATGGTAGCAAACGCCTCAAAACAGTGTCGCAATGAATAGCTGACTAACGAGGAGGATGTGATCGTTACCTGATATGATCGCCGACGTAAAGACGATCGCATAAATGACGGATGACGCTCAGGCGAATCTGTGAATTGAAATGCACACCACTAGCCTCGATAAAGAAACGTTGTGCCATCATTTCTAGCGATTTGATCACATCCAACACCGACTCTTTACCGCATAATGTCCTAAATATAAACAACACTTTCGTAAGCTGCTAATGGATAATAGTTCAAACAAGGGTAAAATAGTTGCTGACGACTATACTCCCCACCTCACCAACCGGACAAAGTAATACGACTGAATAGGTAGTGAGATGTTTGGGAAGAGAAGAAGCCGCTGAAGAAATAACCGCAAATACGCCTTTAGAGAATAAATGTAAATCTTCGTTTACCGTTAAGCCAGAAAACCCTTGAAAACATCATTAAAATATCGTTGTTCATTTCGCAAGAGTTGATGGAAGGAACAGATGTCTTATTTCCAGTGTGCGTGGTGGATATGCTCAAGATAGTGAGGTAGCGAAATGTTTAGTGATTTCTGTAAAAAGTTCACATAAACATAAATACAAATTTTAAGGAAGCAACGCAAACTACTTACTCACACGTTTCAAACACTGACCCTATGTCAAAGACGACAATTTCCGAAACGTTTCGAAGCAAAACTAAAGCATAAAAGTGGAAAACAACTGTTCTACCTGGATCGAACATTGCTATCACCAAGAGGATCTTTGTGGCTTAGAAAAAATATAAAATTGGCGAGAGTGGCACGAACATGTGTCTGATCCAACAATGCCTCTGAGCGATTCCCGGCTTCTGAAAAAAAAAGACACATTTCGGTTACTGATACTCGGTAAAAATACTACATATAATTCAAGGAACCAAAACAAAATCGTATATCTGCGCATAATTTCTCAAGTTCAGTAACCTGTGTTCACAAGAAGTTTCTTTGGTTGCATCTCTTTTACGGGGTGCAACCAAAAAAAAAACTAAGACATAACAGCATTCTTTACCACCTTGAAGTTGTTGCTAACGGTATGAAGGGAACGCCTTGTTACGATAACGTACGGTGAATAAAGGGGACAGTGCGAATCACATAGAAAAATGTAGAAAGAGAAAGTACTAGTTGTAATGTTTGAAGCAATGCTCTCTTTGCGACTCTCGGCTGATGAGCTTGACCGATAAGAGTCATTCGTATTAAGCGATATATTCGCCATCTCGGCACTCGAATCCAAACAAGATGACGGCTTACGCTGAGCGTCAAAGAACGTCATCGCCCCACCCCAATTACCTGCAAGTCCATGAATTATTCACTGACGTATCTCAGAAAAATGGGAAGGTGCGCAGTCGGTCATAACATTTTCTGCCGCACCCGAACAGCGTAAAATTTCTTATTAAAAATAATCTGGCGAAATTGAATAGCTATAAAGTAAGCTTTTTTTTTCATCCTCTTACTCAGAAATTTGCTGAAACGCCAACTTAGCAGGAAAAAAACATCTCAGTGTTTTTATATTTGCAAATTTTTTCCTCCCGTTTGACGACCGCAATCAACAGCATCCTCCCTCTCCGGCAAATCTGTGTAGGCTAGTTGAAGCGTTTATATGTAAATTTAAAAAAGTATCTATTAACTATCCATAGCACCCAAAACGCACATCAGTGGCATTCAGGAAGGGAAGCAACGAAAAAGGTGTGGAAATAATCACATTCAGAGAAAAAGGGGGTTTTCGGGTATCTCATATGCTTCAAGCAAGAAATTGAGCGAATTGAAGCAATTAATACAAAATAAACCTAGTTGAAAATCAGTGCCCCGATAAAGGGAAGAATTAGTACGTGCTTGTAACTGCGTTTCCACTTGTTCGTAATCACCAGCTTTCATCGGCTTGCCATAATTGACAGCTGCAGCATCTGAAGAAGACATCTTTTGCCAGTAAATAATATCCTTCTTCCACCTCCCCCACCTGCCCCCTCTCCCGGCTTTATCAGCTCTCCATTTCCCTGTGCATCTCTCAAACGTACACAGCCCCGATCGAATCCCAGAGATCGCTCTTAGTAAGGTTAGCAACACTGAATCATCGACCAATGTGGCGATTAACCCCCTCTATAGCGTTCAGCGCCATGCAGTTAAGCCTCTAAGCGCATGCAGCACCAAATGTTCATAAGTAAAGCATTAATGGGGGAAAGGGAGGCGGGAAGGGAAAGAGGATGAAAGAAATTCTAGAGGGGGATATAAAAAACGTCTTTTCAGGAGACCACAAATTACTATCAGCTATCTGATCCATAGAAGAAAAACTGCAGAGATCACTTCTACAGTAGGGATCGGAAGACGTAAGCGCGACAATGCTAGGGGCGGAAGCTGCGCGTGGCGCGCATATAGGGTGGAGGAGGGTGTAGGAAGAAAAAGGACAGAAGGTGGACGAGGTGGACGGTCGCTGCGTTAACAGATCGCAGATCGCTTCAGTGGAGAAATGATCCGTATCCAGCATCACTACGATCAGATTTGCCATAAATAAGACAAGATGCATTAGCATAATACAATAATTTCAAAGCTGAAAGGCGAAAACAATGAAGGGAAATCAGTGAGAATGATTTGAACATCCGATTTTATTACAGTGAGAATCACTGTTTTATTATAACGTCGATCTATATCAACTGATATGGCATACTACAGTCAGAACTAAAACTGAAAATTGTGTGAAAGAAGGTAAAAGGGGAGGCAAGAGATCGTCTCATCGGATTACACAGCAACAAGCAAAAAAAAAAAAAAATTAAATGCAAAACGAGATAAACCGACCCCTCATTTGACCGAAAATGTTCTGAAATGAAATGGGAAAAGGACTAGGATCGCAATTAATTTCTTATAAAATGGAGCAAGGGAAGAGAAAGATCCAATCGCCTTCAAAAGTCTTCTTTTGGACTTAGAGAATAATTCAAATTTTCAGTCCCTTGAACTTAACCCAAAGACTATTACAGTGCCATCTTCATTTCCTAACTACATAACAAAGTTCGAATACCTGCTGCAGGCGATGGAAGCAGCACCCTACCGAGAACTGAATTCAATATGTACAACTGCGAAGGCGACAGAAACACATTTAAACCACCAAAAAATAGCTTTATTTCCTGAAATTCACAAACTTTCATACGATTCAAACAAACTTTTAAAAGAGTCATATTTTAACCAGACCTTGAATCCTGAATGTGATTAAAAAATTAAAAATTAATCACATTTAATCAAACCTTTATTAAAGTCTTCAATGAGATTTAATCATGTTCACAGAATTTTCGCAAGTTCTTTATAATAAAATCTTACATCAAACAGAGTATAGATGAATGCTAACCAGAGTCGAGCCCTATTATGCATATTTCTCTGAAAATTTCCGTACTCCTATACACTTTTTAAAACAAATAAATAACTAGTTCTTGACTGAAGAGTTCAAAAAAAAACTGTCCATCTTTTTTAACTTTCCGTAACAACAGCGAACAACCAGAATGACGACCGCAAACGTGACTCGCTGATCCCTTCCAAGCAAGGAAGTTTTAATCTTACCTGATTACTTATTCGTTAGAACAAAACGAAAGCATTCGCAAAAAAACCTTGTTTGCAAATGCAGAGTCTTGTGTGGAAATACTGTTATTGCGCACACGCACAAGCACCGTGTGTCTTTCGTCAGCAAACTGAGCAAAAATGATCGGATTTGACTCCAGCCTGAAAAACAAATCATGATTCCGCATTTTAATAGAACTTCCCCTCCGCAACCAAGCCCAACTATCCGATAGTATCCCTTTCATTAAGAATTTAGAAAACTGACACACTCGCTGAAGCGCCTCAATACCTTCTGACAGTGAAAGATCAAAAAGCCGACTGCACGACAGAGCAGTGTCTTACGAAGAAATGACAAGATAGTCATAACGCTCTCCAAACTAACAATATCGTTTGTTTAAAAAATTGTAGAATGTTTCTCTAAACCATCTCAGCACCCCAGTGAAGGTATTTATATGTGTTTAAGCGTACCTTTCAAATGTATCGGGAACCTTTTCGTTAATAGGGGACACGGAAGGAGACAGGACGAAGGATGAACGGCTCTGTTCCATACCCTCGACCCTTGAATAGCACGACTGATAGTTCGAGACAGAGGACTGCGCCAACGAGTCCATTGTGCTTTCCCTTTCCATGCACGCGTGTATATCCTCCACTGTGTTGCTCACTACCGACGACGGTTTCTGCAACTCAAATTATGCAACTAAATCATGAATATACTAGACCGGTTATACAAATGCACCTATTTTCATTTAAGCAACACCGCTGAGTGTTCCAATCGTCGAGATCAAGAACTAGAAACTGATTATGTCCCGCTTTGATCAAGTCAGAAACTAGATCAAGAACTAGAAACTGATTATGTCCCACTGTGATCAACCCACTGTGATCAAGTCAGCATCTGAGGAAGAAAGAAAGGCAAACGATCGGCATAAGATTTATGCGAGATTGAGAAAGTGGAAAGGGAAATAAGAACGGCCATAACATTTACAACGAGTGCAGAACACAGCAAACAAGCACTCCTAGTAAATAATGTGTTCAGCAAAATCGATGTTCCTTAAGAAAAGGGTGGAATGCAAAACGAAACAAAGAGTGAACAAGAAACGGTGATCACCCTCTTCGTCCTTTCCTTTTCTCTCCTTATATACATGCTCGTGACGACTTGTGATGAAGAAAGAAGATCGTCCTCCAATCGCTCTATTTCTGGCCTGCAACAAATAAAAATCATTCTTGCCACAAACATTAAATGCCCAGACAATCAACGAAAATATCTAAACTGAGCTCACAGCTGTTCACGTGCTCGAATCAATTTCAGACCAACTTTGAACCGAAATCACTTGACCGCTGGATCAATAACTATCCTTTTAAAATGATGCATCTAATTCGCAATTCAAACTGCCTGCCAGATGCGCCAAATTTACAGTTCGCAAATGCAGCATGAAAGTAGTTGTTCATAAATGGAAATTCACCTAGAAAAGACATCCGTATACAAGCGAATGCCTTTAAGGTGGAAAAGCTTGTTGAGATCTGGGACGGCAGACAACGAGTGCGGTTGTGAAGTAATCGTCTCCATTGGCGCACCTTGACTTTGACAAGCTTCCAACTGCTCGTCGATAAACTCGATCCTAAATGAGTAGTAAACAATGCATAACCGTCGTACAGCGCTTACTGAAACACTGCTCAAAAAAGATTTAAAATTTTTAAAAAACCGCTAATCGGTATCGTTCAAGACAGTTGGAACCGTTCAAAATCAAAACGATGAAACCAAATATTGATGAACAGAAAAAAACGGTTTAAGCAACGGACATCAATCGTAAAAATGAGGAAATGCAAACAGGGAAGCTGGACTTTTTTCTCCCTAGCCCATTCCACCCTTCCTCCTTCACCCTGGATTTGACTGCTGAAAACCAGCTATGATCTACTTGTGATTTGGCCCCAAAAAGTACTTTCAAAAGCTCATGAGCGCAAATCGAGTAAAGAAAATTGAGTGATTCTGATTCACGGTGGCTATTTTTTGATGTGTGAAAAAGATACCAGTCAATTTGCAATTCGATAGCAGTGCACAACCCAGATTCGGGATCGGGTTCTTTCTCCAGGCGAACTGTTGTATCGATGAAGACGAGCCGAAACCGCGAAACGATAGCATCTATCACCTAAAATGGAATTTTCCGAAAAAGCCACAAGGCAATTTAATTAAGCAATATTCGAGCAATTCCTCACCCACTCACTCAATATATATAAATATATATATATATACATATACATATGTATATACATATATACATATCTGTCGTTCATTTAATTTTGCATATGATCGACCTTCTCACATTAAACCAAACGAACTTTGCAGAAATTTCGCTTTCTTTTTTAGAAAAATTTGTCGTTTTAAGTTTGATTTTATTGAAATAATTTGATATTTTGATGGCTTTATTGCAGTTCTCACTCTTCCCAATTCCACTCTTTTCTGAACCTTATACCTTAGTGTCAACCTCTTAGGACAGGCGCTTTTTCAAGCGAATCTGGCGTAAAACAGAAAGCCGAGGCAAAACTATGTGGTGATAGTACACTACATTAGCATGAACACAGCTCACACAGTGACCACCAGAAGTGCAACAGGCAATGTTTTCATCATAAAGTTGTGTTTGCCTGTTATTCTGAATCTACTAACACCTAAGAAGAAAGAAAAAAATACGAAACATCTTTCAAAAAATCATCGAAATTTCAGGTACTATCAAAGAGACAACTTCCAAAGAAAAATAACAGGATAAACATGAAAACCTCAGCAAACTGTTCCACTCCTCGATCTTCGATATCGCTTTGCTGCTCCTCCTTCATAAAACTTTGAGCCAATTCCATCGAAGACGCTAAAGACCCGACGACGCTGCTAATCATTGAAGAAACTGAAATTTGGTTCTAAAAATTGTTAAAATGAACAATTGCAGAACAGCCGTTTTAAAAAGCTTTGTAAAAAAGGTTTTAAAGAAGTTTCGATTTAAAAAAATTAGCACGAGGGGTTTCTTTTCGATATTTGGCTGGGAAATATTAAAAGGTTGTTAAGGACGAAAAAACACAAAGTCTAAAAATTCTAAAAGTGACGAATGGTCAGTGAGAGGACGCCGTCAACATTTTTATACGCAGTGCCCAAGGTAACAAACAAACGATAATGCATCCACAGTGCTCATCAGAAAAAAAAAACGCAATAACGCCGGAAGCTTATACGCACTTAATTTGAAGTGACTCAATAAGTCTCGTTTATATTTCTAATGAGTAACTGAGCTACTTCGTTTTCATCTTAGTTCGTCGTGCTTTCAGCACTGTAATAGCTTCAACGCCTCGACAAATCGACAACATATGGCGGCGTATGCCTTTTGAGCAAGATGATGAGATGCGAATAAATATAACTATAGAAATGAGTGAAACGCAGCAGTGTACCACTAGAGTGTACATGAGCGTTTGCCGTACACCTTCGGCTCCCTACAACGGTGACTACCAATCTGTCATAACAATTTCCGTTGAACTGCGAGCAAATGACTGCCAAAATATTTCAGCCATATTATTTCCTATTAGAAGCTTTCCACTGAATTTGTACTAAACCATGCAGCCTTGAGCGACTCTACTCATTAGCTGAGAAACTTCGTGGCGATTCTCAAATTTTCGAGCGACCAAACTTTTTCCAAATGGCCTTTTTTTCGAGCAAAAATTTTGCATGGCTAAGGAATCCCAATTTTTTTTTTCGCTTTTTGTGCCTTGGGAGAGACACCTACGTACATAAGCCATGAACAGTGTGCTTCCTCACTCGTCTAGCGTAGCATGCATCATTTTATAGAACATATAAATTCACTAATTCATTTCATTATTGCAACATGTAGGAAAAATTTAATGCACCACTCTTTAATGCAAAAAAATAAAATAATGCACCATTCTTTAATGCAAAAAAATAAAATAATGCACCGCTCACCAAGATCGGCCTGGTTATCGTAAGTGAGCGTTTGCTGTGGCTGTAGCGTTATTTGCAACTGCCTTATCTCAATTTCGCAAGATTTCTGTGGCAGATTCTGCCATGGTACAGACGCATTCACCTCGCCTATGTACCCCTCAATCACCGTCAGCGGCACTCTCGCCGAATCCAGCGCCTCATTTAATCGCTGCAAATATCATAATCCGTCACGCTGATCACATCAAAATCAAATAAAATGTCAGAAGAGGCCATCTTGTTTAGTTTCGCCTGGAATACGTTTGCGGTGCTAGCAAGAAAAAAACACTGATTTCAATAACGTCTGTTTCTCAACGATACAATGAGCTGTGATTGCGATATTAGGAAGCAACATTCGATAGGAAGCGTAATACCTGCACATCCATGTCGACCTCGCTGACGGTGGCCGTACCACCGATGAGGTTAATAGACATCTGGTCGAGATTAATTTTTGACTTAAGAAAGTCGCTGAGGTAACGATGGATGAGGAATCGGCATACCCGTTTGTGCACTGCACCCGAGAAACTCGATAACCATTCTGTCATTGTACCACCTCCTATAATCCTAATTAAAAAATTAAAGTACCCGTAACCCTAATTAAACAATTAAAGTAACACCTGGACGAATAGCAAGCGAACACTCATCATCAACTGGTCGGTTATAAACACGAGTATATGCGGTTGCGTGCAGATTATGCCTATCAAATTTTGTAACTCCAGTTTCAGCTATTCTAGAATCAAAACTATCCGGGAGACAAACATTGGCATACGCACAAACATGTCCGGTCATCATAATGCGCTTTTCAAATGCAGGTTTGCAAAAAGCACATAAAAACATGAGAACAAAGCTGATACATAAAGTCCAGCGTTTATTTGAAAATAAACCCCTCCCTTTTCAAATGAAATCTCCTCTTTCTTTCGATTGGAAATTATTTGCTGCAGCACCTTGAAAAATAACCTCTCCTTGAATAGAAGTTCTCCCATTGAAAAAAAGTTGCTTACAGGTGGAAATGATACCAAGAAGTGTAATTTGAGAGACAACTGCTGTTATTTTTTAACACCTTAAGAGATTCAAAAATACAAGCCTCTCCTTTTGAACAAAGACCTACTACCCAAGGATTGCTAAAATACTGGCTCTGGGGTCCCTAAATTATAAACATGACATGACCCAAATAACGAAAAGTGACTTGGACACGATGAAATTACAGCTGAGCCTCGAGAACTTATCGCCCGCTGGAATGAGATCCTCTCGCCTTGGAATGCCATTCTAGAATTTCGGAACCCATACTAGAATGGGTTTCGAAATTCTAGAATGGGAAAAAAATTTTTTCTAGAATTTGAGGCTGCGGAAGTAGTAGGGGAAGTGGGGTGGAGGTAGAGTTACGTCTGAGTTTCTACGGTCATTCCTGAATAGCAGAGTTGAGACCAACAATCGATAAAAATGTAAGACGCCTAGATAAGCGTGCGTGATGTGACGATTATTAGTTCAAACCAGGTGATATACGGAAGATGTGAATGTTCATATTGACCAGACATAATTAAAAAAGTAAAAATCTCAATAAACATAAATAAGCAATATAAATAAAGAAGCAAATAAATAAATGAGCAAACGCGAACGATGTGCTGAACAACTGATTTTTCAGATAGTTACAAACACGAACGTTTCGAATGAGTTCCTCTCGAGAACTGCTACGACCCGCAATGTAGGTACTTCCAAAAAACAACTTGTAATGATTGTATTATTGCAGTCCGGAAGCGATATGCTATTATTTTGACCCAACCTCGTTTAATTTTATGTCCATTTCCATGTTCTTTCCTTGTGCATTGCCTTATCTAACATATATTCAATTGCTTTCGTTTGTTCCTCATTTCATTTTTCTGTTTTTTTCTGCTCACTTCTGCGCAATTATCAGCTAATAATATGAACGTCACGTCATAGGTCGTTTTAAGAATATTTAACTCTTTTTTTTTCCTTTGAATCGACAGCAATATAAGTTATTTAAATAGCTGCAACTTGTGATGTTGATGAATTAAATAAGCACAGACCCATTGCTGAACGGTTGTTGTCAAACATACCTGCTTCGACGGTAAGCAATGAACACGTTAAACGGGCGACAGCAAAATATGCCTTCTATTCTACGGTATATACACGACTGGTCGCTAAACGCGAGCCTTCATAGATGACAGTTATTCAGTGCATAACAATATCGAATGACTTTTAGTGCTTAAAAATTTGTGTACCTCGACTTGTACAGCAGTTATTTCTTAATAACACCTCTTTCGAAAAAAAAAAGGAAAAGCGTTTTTCTCTCCGATCCTCCCTCATGAATAGTTCACCTCTCCCCCTACCAATTAAGCTGCTAACTAGCCACAGTAAAGCGATGAATCCCTCTACCTATCGCAGTCCACAATGCTCTTAACAATAACAGTTTAGTTATGAGAGTCGTTTCATAAACAAAGCGGAAATACACTTACTACAAGTGAAATAAAAGTAGACGAACGAAAGCCATCACATAGGACACATGACGCCATGTACCCTATGCACGAGAAACTTTCACATGAGTAACTCCACAATAAGCTCACATCAGTGAAGCAATCACCATCCCTACTAAAACGAACCCGATCACATGAATAACCGATCTTTCGTCCGATCAAAATGCTGCCACCCACAAGCAAACGCCGACAATACGTAAGCGCGACACATGATTTTATCTTTTCTTGGCTATGCGCCAATTGCAAAATTCCTTCACACGACTCATGATCAACCGTATAGTAAGTGATACAAGTTCTGCTTTTATGTAGCAACAGTTGAACACAGTGTCGATATTTAAGTAGAGGCGATGATTATGTTTTATTGGCCGATCACCGACAATACATTCGAAGCTAAGGTTTCTTTCATGCACAAAAAAGTTGAAAGCTTCATGATTTGCTACATGATTTCGATAGTTGCAGCGCTCTTCCGAGTGTAAATCCCACCTACGGGTGCACGCCGGGTTTATTTTCGACAATCTTAGCGCGTCGCTGTTGTCGCATCAAGATTTGAGAGTTGTCAGTTATTTCTGGTAGAATTTGGTTGGAGTTGGCGTTTTATGAGAATCGGTGTTTTACTAGAAAAGTTTTGAGGGTTTCTGTTGCGTTGGTCGTTAGATAAGGCGGGGCGAAGTTGACTGGAAGACGTTTATCGACGACGAATAATCACGATATAATACATCAACTCCGCAACGCATAATAAAAGCACTCCTTATGCAGCCAGTGGTGAGCGGATCTGATAGGTGGAGGGATACAGAGACTCAAAGACCTATGTAGGGAAGAGGAAACTAAAGAGGGAGAAGTTGGGCACGTAGTTCTGTAAATCTGTTGCATAATTCTTAGGCAGTCGAGCTACCAACCAAATAGCAACCTGTTGATCGCTTTTGAGTATGTAAATGCTTTCGAGTATGTAATTTGCTTTAAAAAAAGTGCTGAAAATTTTTGCATTTCTAGGCGATTTTTTATCCATAACCTTACCGATTAACCTTTCATAGAAATTTCGGTTCCTTTCGTACTCACCTAACCGAGTACGAGTCACTGGTTGATGTGAAGATTGCTGTGTCAACATTCAGTCAATTACTGAGGTGGAAATTTTGAGTTATATGCAGAGCAACGTAAATTATAAAGTGCATTAAGTAAAGCTGAGAATGTGAATTTCTGGATGAGAAATCCGGAGTTTTGGAAACATGCGGAAAAATTCTCGAAATGTGGAAGCCAGTGGATGAACTTCTAACCTGTTGAACAAATCGCTAAACCAGCACGCCGTTTTTCACGCTCAACTATGTGATCCACGCTGAGGCGGAAATGTTTTGCGCGCAGTTAAAATATTTGTTTTTTGCGGAATGAATTCGACCCTTTTACGTTGGCACTTTTAGATTGTTCTCTAGCAAACTAGTGTTTCGGACGCGAATAAAATTATTTTCGACGAAATGAGCACCCTTTGGTTAGCATGCTTGGCTGGCCTAACTTACAGCTGTTCTACGCAGTTCACGATCAAAAAGCTACTCTTGTACAGTCTTTAAAACTTTGCCAGTCACCTTTTTTTTGTCTTCGATCGCTAACAAGAAGAACAAAGTCGCTTTCTGCATCCCTCTATCTTTCAACACGTCACGCACAGCGTTCCCGCACTGTAACTAATCACTTCAACGTAGCCTTCCGGCGGCATAGAAGACAGAGTAAGCCATGCCTTTTTTCATTTCTTTTTTCCGATATTTTCTGTTTCTCTCATCACCTAATTTCATTAATTTTTCTCTAATTTCTCTCACCTCATCACCTAATTTCCGATCATTTCTAGTCGCATTTAACGAAAAAAATGTCGCAAGTTTTCCCCGTTTTTTCGTCGTACTTTAGGCAGAAAGATGACAGCGAGAAATCCGCCACTTCGATGTACCATTACCGACAAAATTCTGCCGTATATTTTCGCCCTGAAGGTGCTTTCAAAGCGTAAATACAACGCGCTCGATGGAAACGGTGCATGGTAAAGCTAGGAAAGAAGGTGAAGTAGACATCACGATCGCACTAGCGTTGCGTTTTCAGAGTTTGAAAATGCTTCAATCCGTCAAAATTTTGATGAATTGAAGTTGGTGTGCGTGTCTGCCTGTGTGCACATGTGTGTGTTTGCGTGTGCGCGTGTGTCTGTGTTTGCGTATGTGTGCACATATTTTGGTGTCGGTGTCCGTGCGTGTGTGTGTGTGCAATCGTGTGCGTGTGTGTGCATGCGTGTACGTTTGTGCACGTGTGTGCGAATGTTTGTGCACGTGTGTGTGCGCGCGCGCGTACGTGTGTCTGCGTTTGTGTATGCGTGCGCATGTGCGTGGGTGCTTGTGTGTGCGCCATGTGTTTGCGGGTGTCTGCGTGTATGTACGCGTGTCTGCGGGCGTCTGCGTGTGTCGGTGCTTGTGTGTGCGCTCGTGTATGTCTGCGGATGTCCACGTGTGTGTGCTTGTGCGTATGTGTGGGTGCTTGTGTGTGCGCGTGTCTGCGGGTGTCTGCATTTATGTGCGTGCATTTGCGTGTATGTGCGTGTGTGTGTGTTTGTGCGCGTGTATGAGCCTGTGTGTGTCTACGTGTGTCTGCGTGTGTGTGCGCGTGTGTGTATGTGCGCGGGTGTGCGTGTGTGTGTGTTATTGTGCGTGCGTGTGTCTGCAGGTGTGCATGTATATCCGTTTGTCTGGATTTATGCGTGTGTGTGTGCGTGCGTGTGTGTGCGTGGGTGCTTGTATGTGCGCGTGTGTCTGCGGGTGTCTGCATTTATATGTGTGTGTTTGCGTGTGTATGCGTGTGTGTGTGTGTGTTTGTGCGTATGTGTGCGCGTCTCTGTGTTGTGTGGGTGTGTGTGTGTTCAGCTGACTTTCGAATATGCATTCAGCGTCATTTAACAGGTCGCTCTAGCTTGCCAGAATGCGTTCTGCTTCAGAACTCACCTCGATCGCTAAAACAAAGATGGGGGAATTTTTGAACACTTTCATGGAATGTGCGGTCATTGCCGTGGTTATACGCCGATTGCTTCGTTTATGTTAGTGATTTGTCTGGTCATCTGCGTTTATCAAAAATGTTAGCCCTGAACTGATGATAGTGTAGACTTTGCCACGTTTTTTTTTTCTTTTCGAAAGTGAAACAACATCACAATCATAATCACTTTACGAGTTCCTATTTTCCATTTTTCCTTTTCTTGTTTGTTCGTTTTTCAACAATTTACTGTTTATGAAAATAAATAAAATTTCACAACGGCTGACGGATACTTTCAGTGCATTCTGCGGATCATTTTGAAGAATGGCTGGGATAAAAATTTCGAAACATCGATTTTCTAAATTAAAATTTGCACTTGTGAAAAAGGTGTCGGAAATTTCTCATATGGAATGATGTTTACATAATTCGCTGGAAAATGTGTGAATGCTTTAACATTTAGTTCATACGTTAGGAGTGAACATGGTTATGAAAACACATGCCGTGGTGTAATTTAAAGCTTGCTTCTTTCATGCATCGTTTGCATAGCACTGCATACACAATAAAGGCCAACGATAATATTTCACATCCGACTAAGGTGGTGGTAGTTACCTTGATTCACTCTGATTTCTTTAGCGATGTCATTGAACCTGCAAGTACATTTACCTTTTTCTGTGACGCTTTACTATTAATTGATGTGGAATGAGAGCGGAGGGAGATGGGGAGGAGGGAGGGAGGTTGGAAGAGAGAAGAAGCGTATATAGGGCTGTGTTTATATATTTATACCAGACATTCCGTATCGCTTTTCACCCAATGAATAAGCAACGCCCAGCGTTTGTACGGAAAGTTATCCTTAGGTTTTGTTTTCAAATTGCTTCTGGGCGGTATGGAAGTTCGACTAATAATAGTTATAAATGCACAGTTGACAAAAGTCATAAAATCAGTTGGACCAATGTGGAGCAATGTGGCGAATTTTGCGGTGAAAGCAGCCCAAAAAATACGTAGTAGTACTTTTATTAAACAATATCAGTTTCGTAAAAGCAAGTGTCGTTTATTCGGTAGTTTGATATCTTATTTCATCATCGGCATTTTAAACAATAGAAAATTTTCACGAATAATACTCTCTTACGCTTTCTATTGTCACGAATTACAGAACATTATAGAAGCGCAATTTTTTTGAAAAAATGGAAGCGTGTTTATACGGAAATTAAATGAAATATAAAACAGTGTTTGTGGGGAGGAAAAATTTTGAAAAGTTTAAATTTTCATTCGCAGTTGTTTTTCGTTTGCGAATCGAAAGGCCTCTTAAGAGAAATCACGTGAAACGCGCAAATGTTCCACGTAACTTGGTGTCATCATCACAAAAAGTTTTCCTCTCATGTGTACACCATGGAATGCGCTCTCTTATCAAGCCCTTATCTATGATCGATAACGCAAAGAAGAAAAAAACGTTGATAATCGGGCTTGCAATGTTGCTCACTTCGCCGCGATTTGTGACTTTGTTTGCGCTGTTTTCGCGTTCGTAACACACACAAACACATACATACACACACGCACACACACACACACACACACACATAAACACGCGCACACACAACCACACACACACACACACACACACACACACACACACACACACACACACACATAAACACACACACACACACACGCGCACACACACAAACACACACACACGCGCGCGCACACGCACAAACACACACATACACACACACACGCGCACACACACACACAAACACACACATACACACACACACACGCGCGCGCACACACACAAACACACACATACACACACACACACGCGCGCGCACACACACAAACACACACATACACACACACACACACACAAAAACAAAAACACGCACGCCTAAACAACACTTACGAAAATTTACATACACTTCATCGAAACGGCACAGCAGTTTTTTTGTAGCCATTATCCCAAATGAACATCATAAATGTTTTTTAATGTCATTTTATCACTTTTTTATGATCTCATTAATCTTTACGTTCGCTGCTCGCACCCACATCAATTAGGAATCTTCTAATGAAGTGTTTTGTTTCTAATCGTTCTTTAAGACAACTCATCCTGAATAGCTATTATGGCCCTTTAAAATAAGCTGTATTCGACTGATCCTTTTATAAAGCAACACTATCTGAATACTGTCAGCCATTTTGACAGTCGATTGCTTGTTATGAGTTTGAGATACAAGCACTTCTTATACTTTTCGTTTTTTGGGATCCTTTAAGAAGCTCGTCAACTGTTTCAATAATTTTGACTTGTTCTGATGTTGATGCTGTGATGTCGGACTGCTGTGAGAACGCTATGCAACCGGGAATGATGATTCGTTCCGTACAAGCATCTTAATGTGTTTAGTGTATCTGTGCAAAAGTTATCTGAAATAATGCCAAAAGGGTCATAATAATTCCATACTCAAATGTGTATATACTGCGTTCATTCATTGATTGCATACACTTTATTATGCTAATTTAGCGATGCCTTTTTCCCATGCAAATACGTATAAATCCATCCAACGTGATGAAGCCGATAATCGAACATATCTCTTCGTCGAGACTGTGTTACATTAAACTCGGTCACTAGCATTAACAACACAAAGCGCCTATTTACACAGAACAACTTGATGCTAATTCTGTCGACAATGCCAAAAAGTGTACGCCTCATAAAGGAATCTTACTTATTCAAAATTATGGAAAGCATAGGCAATGGCATTTGCCTAAATCTCGCATCACACTTTTTTTTTAAGAGTTATTCTAGTCGTTCGCAGCAGCAGTGAGCCACTTGGCCTTTGCTGGCACGGAAAACGTCCAATTCCAAACCGAAACTAGATCATTATCGTAAAGTATCCGTATCGAAGGTGCGAAATTTCAAAATAAAAATATGCTAAATATTTGTATTCCAGGTTTAGGCGATATGCAATGTATATATATATACATATATATATATATATATATATATATATGTTTTTGTGAAGCAGGATTGCCTTTGATTCTTTCCATTTTGCCGCTATCTTCTGCATTACCAAATAGCGGGTGAATCTGCGAGCTAGCTCCTTGAATATTTTGTATCCTCCACTCTTTAGTATTTTTATTGTTAGGCCGTCTTTGCCTGGAGCTTTGTCGAGCTCCATCTGTGATGCGGCCCATCTAACTTCACTGATCAGGACTGGCAGAACTTGTTGTATGTGTGTATATAAATATAAATATATATGTGTATAAATATATGTGTATAAATATAAATATGTATATATATACATATTTATACGTATTGTATATACTGGTGAAAGCTGATCTGGGAGTAACTCTTCATATCGAAGAGTCATCTTGATTCTATATTCAGGATTTTTGATTAGTTACAAATATTACAACATGTTACAGTAGTGAGTAGCACAAGAAAATGCCAATACTTTGCGATCAAGTTGCAACACTCATCATTAATAACATGAAAGCGATAAAAGGTTGTTATCCTCGTACAAAACTGTCGGTATTATCGAATCGAATCTTTTATTTAGTCGATAGGCAAGGACTACCTTTACGACAAGAAAAAGGTGATATAAAGAGGTATCAGATAAAGTCATGATAAAAATATTACGTTACATTTCACTATTCAGCTCAAAGGCAACAGTGTTTTGAGGAAAGCAGTCGCTCTGTATCTTATGGTTTTTAGTCAGTAATTTGTTCGAAATGTTTCACAAGTGTACTTTTCACGCCTCGTTCGGTTATGAGTTGTTTTTTTCTTCAGCAAGTTATTTAAATTTTCAATGAGTTGACCATTTTGCATTTTCTTGACCATTACTTTAAATTCTAAGCTGCTCAGTGTTGTAATATCTGCCCAGCCGTAGTGGACTTTGTGTTCACCAATTTATTCGAATTTTTTAAGGTCGTGAATGACGCTGATCGAGTGGTTTGCGACTCGTTGCAGTACTTTGAGATCTTTTCTAGTTGCTATCGCGGTGATGGGCAGGAATAATCTAATTTTGTGGATTACGTAGGCATTTATTAGTATAGTTATACATCTCATATTCATGTATTGCCTTATTGCTTTCATATGGTATAGAATTTTTGAACACGAACGGGATACGTTATCAAAGTGGGCTCGCTACCGTCTAGATATAGGCCTAGGTTACGGGTGTCATTTTTAACAGTTATTCTTTCTCCGCAAATCTGCAGAACGGCCTCACTAGCTAAGCGTTTTTTGGTTCGCGGTCTTCCGAATGTGGTGATAGCTGTTTTTGACTCATTTATTTTCATCTCTAGTGCTTCTCTGAGATATTTTATGATTTTTCTCATATCCTGTTCTATCAGATTGGCCACGTTTGGTTCTTCACTTTCTTTGCACGTGTATAGAAGCTGCACGTTATTTGCGAAAAGTGTCATTTTCTCATGCGTCTCAGCTTCGCTTACGCCGGAAGACAAGATGGCAAAAAAATGGGAGGAAGTATGCCTCCCTGCGGGATACCTGTAGGGATCTGTTTCGCTTTTGAAATCCCCTCTTCACCCAGTGTTCTTTTTTTCCTCTTTAGCAGGTAGTCTTTTAATAACTTTGTTAGTTTGTCATCCGGAATTACTCTGTAGACGATTTTCTGGAGGAGTATATATGGGTTCACAGTATCATACGCTTTCTGGACATCTAACTTATAATGTAGGTTAGGTTATTGTTCTCCATGTTCAGGAGGATTTTTTCACATATCTCCGCAAGCGCTATCGTGATGGAGTATCTCCTACGAAATGCATGTTGGCAGTTGGTCAGAAAAGGCTCGAGTGCTTGATAGATCTGTGGGTGTATGCATCGCTCAAAGAGTTTGGAAACGCAGGAAAGAAGACTGATAGGCTAATAGTTGGCTGGTTCTTGCTCACTGCCTGTTTTCTTAAATACTGCCGTGATTTTTGCCTCTGTCCACTCAGTAAATTCCCCATTCTGAATGATTGTATTGAATAATTGTAAAGTTTCGTTGCAGCGAAATTTTTTGCTGTTTTCAACATTTTATTTGTAATCCGGTCCAATCATGCCGCCTCATTTGTTTTCAGTTTAGCTTTATTGTAAATGCACTTTTCAATAATTTTGTTCCATCTACGAAAAAAAAAGCATTCTATGCCAGATTTGATTCATTATGGCCAACATTAACGACTGCAGTATGGTATTTGAAAATCAACACTGCAAGAAGTTGAAGAAAGGGCTTGACGAGCTATTTACATGACATCTGGATAATTTACTTCAGCACCTCTTGAAAAACAATCTTATTAACCCAGGCCAGTACGGCTTCTTACCAGGTCGATCAACTATTTCCCATATAATAACCTCAGTGTGTGACTGGATTAGTGCACTTGATGAGAAGATTCAAACCGATGTAGTATATATTGACCATGCTAAGGCTTTCGAGTTGGTGTGCCACAGTAACCGTCTGCACGAGCTAGAAGCTTATGGCGTTCGTGGCTTACTGTTAAAGTGGCTAAAAAGCTTTCTGATGAATCGTCGCTTCACCCTAAAGCTAGGGGATTCCTTCTCCGACTACCGCCACCACGTCAGCGGTGTTCCTCAGGGAAGTGTGCTTAGCCCACTGTTGTTCATATTGTATAGAAACGATGTGTCCGATAATTTGTCTAGCGCTTGCAAACTGTTCGCAGATGACCTAAAAATACATCGCCCTATGCAAAACCCCGCCATCGATTTTCACACTTTACAAAACGATCTCAATGCTTTCAGCGCTTGGTCTAAACCATGCAATTTGACATCGCCTAAAAGAAATGCCGAGTTCTCCTTGTTAATTTCCATCATGAGTGCTTTCTACGATTGGATAACCAAATTTTACCGTCTGCGGACGACGGGATCCATGATCTCGGAGTTGAGATTTGTCCTAATTTCCACTGGAATCTGCACTGAACTGAAGTAGCTACGAAAGCGCTAAAGATGGCTAACTGTATCCGACGTGCATTGCAACAAATGCATTGAACATTATCGTAAAGCATATATCGCATGCTGCCGTCCCATACTAGAATACCGTATGCAAGCATGGTCACCATTCTTGATCTGACATAAAAATTGTTGAAAAGGTGCAGCAATATTATACCCGTATGGTATTTCATAAATTGTTCATGGGGCCATATACACCTGATTATAGAGCCAGGTTGAAAATATTTGATTTCGAACCTCTGGAGTATCGCCGACTTAAATTTGATCTAGCACTGTGTTTTAAAATTGTCAGAGGTTTCTCTGATATACCTCTAAACAGTCTAAGTGAACGTCGACCCCACTGTTATCAATTAGCAGTAAAACCTGTTCTGTGAACAGTGCCTTCTGTTGCTTCCAGTTCAGAGCAGTCCGTGTTTGGAATGAACTTCCCGGTAGAATCGCTGAGGCGCAGAATCTTTCCTTGTTCATGATCCGCCTCGACTCATTTGACCTTTGAACAATTGCTCATTTAATTTATTGACTCAGATGTCATATTCATATGCTTCGCTTGCTTTATAATGCTGAATGATTTTGCTTTTGTATGCTCATATGTGCAACTCCTTTTCTTGTTATTCTTTGCTCATTACATGCGTTTCTTTCCTGTACGCACGCGCAATTCATCTACACGTGCTTGTATAACCGCATTTATGTCAGTACTGTTTTGTTATGTATCTTACTGCCGTTTTTTTATATATCTTTTCTTCATTCATGTGAATAAAAACAATAGGCTAGGTGCAAAATTTTGTTTTTCTCGATTTTATTCCACGAGACAGAAATAGGCATTCAAATGACACATGAATTTCTACAATACGGAACGACAGGTAAGCTTCTTACGACGTGATAAAACCGCAAAGATTTTAAGTACTTTTATAGACAACATCGAATTTTTTCATTTCGTGGCAATCCAAATGGAATTTGAGACGATAAAATTACGCATAATTCAAAGTAACGGAAATTTTTGGATGCCATATAGCACTGGTTAATGAAATTGTGCAGCGGCCATATTTGACGAAAATTGTTTTCTCACAAAATGGACCGTTTTATGAAAAAGCTTTCTGAAGATTTTTTTTTTAAAGTTTTGATTAGTTCATGGGATCAGTACTGAGAACGTAACGTGATACTTTGGGCAACAACCCCTCCCTCTCCCTCGGAAACAAAGAACTGTTGCAGCACATCCTTGTAGTCATGAACGTGTGTGTGTGTGTGTGCGTACGTGTGGTGTCTGTGTGTATATGATCATTTTGGTGATACTGACTACTGCTGTTTGCACTCACTCACTCTACCGACCGATTCACGGTTTGGTTGCCTTGCGCGGAAGCCGAACAGTCATGCCATCAGCGAGTTCTGCCTATCTTCAATCGTTCTCTCCCCTCACTCCCATATCTGTCATTCTCAATGCGTTAACACGTTACCGCTCCGGCCTTCAGTGCAGTGTCTCGATGTTACTGATGCAACCGCACGCAGAGCACAGCCATCCCCTTGGCTGTTTTAGCCTGTTAACCACCCGGTGGTGTGCATGTCAGGGGTATGGTGGGAAGCAGCCGGGAATCGAACCCGGGTCTCCCCGCATGTGAAGCTGGGGCTCTACCACTGAGCTATTGCCGCCTCATCTCCAATACACAGCATACAAACCACGATCGCATTTTCCAACGCGTTTGCTCAATCGCTTTTTGCGAAGAAATTCTAATGTTTCTTTTTTTTCTTTTTTTGAATAAAAAAGCTGTTGTTCTGTTTAGCGACTGTATTTATCGTTTTCTGCTGTTATCATTAGGCGGTAGGGATTTTAAACAACTTTCTCGTTTTTTTTCCTCCACAACCAACGTGATTTTCGATGCTGAACTGGTCGTTTAGCTCAGCTACATCAAAGTTCTCAAATTTATACAAAATTTCGTTTCATCGAACCTCGGAAATAGCAGTTTTTTTGTGCTTCATCATCAAAACATCACGCATACCGAAGGACGTAAAATGACGTTATCGAAAGCTAAAAGTTTCGAATGACGATTCTCGTTTGGTCATATTTCATATATTTCATTTGTGCATTATGCGACCTTTATGGATGAACACAATTGACGAGAAATTTTGCTAGCTCATTTGTGAATTTTACACTCCGTCGATAACAGCGGACACAAATTTATGCAATAATGCTGAATGCTTGTGTTATTTGGATGTGGAAATTGGAAAGTACAAAGTTCGATACAAATCGTTTGCTCAACTTATTGCGAATAACATATGATGAGAGTGAACTTTGCTGACATCGATGGAGAGGTTTGCCCGCAAAATATAGTATCAGATCG
>JPKZ01001137.1:594198-606960 GCA_000803305.1 Toxocara canis | reverse complement strand
GGTAGGAATGGTGGAGAACGTGCGAATTGGAATATAGTCTCATTTGCAAAACACAGGGAACCCAGGTCGGTGTGAATGGTCCTTAGCGTGGGTCGAATGTTTTCCTTATTCGCTCCAGTCTCTCAGTCGACAATGTTTAGCTTCGGCCAAAGGAAGCTGCATGCCGCTGGATGGCGTTACATGTTTGGCATGGGCTATGGATTAAGACCTAAATAACCATGAATAATTTCCAGTTGGCTCATGAGATTGGAATTTTGCCAAACGAACTGGATTTGTATGGCATAACGAAAGCCAAAGTCTCCTTGAATGTACTGCATCGTCTTCAGTCTCAACCCAATGGAAACTACGTTGTTGTTGCGGGTATATTCAATTTTCAAAACGATTGACTGGAAATTTTCGTTTGATTTGAGCAATAAGCGCGATAGTTGAGAGAGTTATTACACCTATCTAGACGAAAGCTCTGATAAGATGGGTCTTCGTTGAAGTAACCGCTCACCCACTGTTTCAGTTATTTGGGGATGGTTTCATGTTCACATTTGGAAGATAGGCGATTTTTAAAATAGTAGGTACATAATCTCTAAATGTATTATTTATTCCACATATAGAAGCATTTTGGCTCATTTTATCATCTGGTCTTGAATATAAGTGTTTGGACTCAGGGATCGAAAAGATTGCATAGTCGTCTTTTGTGACTGTCAACTTTTTAAAGCATTTCATATTGTGTCCTAAAAAAACGTTCTTCAAAAATTCTCAGTTTTGTTGCAGTTGATGTAATCCGTTACTCAAGTTTGTGTTGTTCTCTTTAAAGGAATCACTCCGACTCCACTTGGAGAGGGTAAAAGCACGACATTGGTGGGTCTTGTGCAGGCTTTATGTGCCCACCTGCACAAGAACGCTTTCGCATGCGTGCGGCAACCTTCACAGGGGCCAACGTTTGGCATTAAAGGAGGTGCAGCTGGTGGTGGTTATGCCCAGGTAATTTTTTGTTTCTTTTAATATCTGGTGACTTTAGCTTGTTCATACTAAAAGGTACTTGTAACGAATTTAGAGTTCTGGATTTTTATTAGCCGCACTCCTTGCACCAGTGATATTATCAAAGGTTTATACTCACTTGGATTAACTAATTTCCTTTTGCAGTTTTTATTTCAATCTTGAATTCATTGTTTGAGGTTTGTCGGCAGTGCAGTCGCTGTTTTTTCGACCTTCCTGATGCACATCTGTTCTGTGGAACGCTCGAGTATCGGGAGTAGAAAATTGTCTTGACAAATATTAGAATGTTGTTAGGGAGAGATGTGCTTCTTTTTCGGAGTATGAAGTACACACGCGTACTGGCGAATTTTTAAATTCAGGTGGTCCGTCGTTACGAATTTTAAGTGCTACTGTGTTGTTTTTTGATTGCTTTCTTTTTTTTTGTCATACGGCGCCAAGCACAATCTATCGTAGTTATTACGAGCTGCAAAACGCCGTTGGCGAACATTGTGAAAAGGCGTTCTAGATTGCAAATCAAACGGCGTAACCTATGTGCAGCGCTCGATGGATCGTCTGCCCATTGAGAATGTCCCGTTGTACACAAAAACTCAGCTCTGTCATTGGCATGATATTGTAGCTAGATAAGTTGAACGCATAACAGTAATTCAACAAATGAGAAGAAAACAAACGAGCATCGAAGTGAAGTGTTCTACCACATAAAATTCGACTCATGCTGTGTTAATTTACCCGCTCATTAAGATCGTTTGTCGCCTAATTGCGCCATATGAGAGTTGACTTTTGCAAAAAAAAAGGAATAAACAGCTGTTGTTGAATGTAGAAAAGTTGTAGGTGATTCCGATGGAGGAGTTCAATTTACATCTGACTGGTGATATTCATGCGATTACTGCCGCTAATAACCTACTGGCCGCAGCTATCGATGCACGTATATTCCACGAATCGACGCAAAGTGATGACGCTCTTTTCAATCGACTCGTGCCCGCTGACAAAAATGGTCTGCTTTATAACGACCTAAGCGCTGAAGCGGCCGGAGAGGGAAACGGCAATCGCCTTTCTGTTCATCTGGGAATGCATTAACGCTAGAAAGCATCTTCTCTGCATACCATACCGTGCCTGGTGGTGCTATGCTAAACATTTCATGTCGTACCATCCCTCGTCCGTCCTTCATCCGTAAAAACTTCTGCGTACCCACTACTTTGAAATTGTTAAGTGCATTTTGACTGATGGCTTCAGCAGTTTGATGAGAGATTTTGTACTGCCAACCACCTCTCGTTTGATGCTTGAGCGCTGATGCATTTGACTGCTCCGTTGTGCTTCCATTGCCGAACGAACTTCGAAAACGTACCTTAGTGAAAGATATAACAACTGTAGCTGTTTTAAGTAAGTCTAACGCTCATAAACTCTCTAGGGGACCGAACAGAGTAGGGGTTTAAGCTAGTGATTCGAAATCAGCGAATCTAGAGTTTTAGATGATCGTTGAACTGAAGTGTTCGTTTGGAATTTCACACATTATAGTTTAAAAGTTAATTTCGCTGTTATCATCGTTAATGCTGATTTTGAATTTGGCTGCAGTACACCGTCGTTTTTATCGACAGTATTGTCTGTCTGGAAGGCGAACCAAAAAAGCGGCATTTTCTGCTGATCGTGTTTATCGTTAAATTTTCATTCAAAGTTACATTTTGGCGCAGCACAACTGATCAAAAGGAAGTGATGAGGCATAACTGTGCACGCGGATCAGAATTTTTAAAGTAAGCCAGGCGGAGCCTGCTTTATTTTGCATTTTCGTAAAGAAGAACACGAATTTTCGAAGAACGTCGGAAGAGGACGAAAACCAGAAAATTCTTCTGGCACTTGAAATTCTTTGCAGGGAAATTAGGTCATCTCTCATTAAATGTGCCTGTTTATGCACATTTACTTATTACTGCAGTTGGTGTGATAACTGTTTCATTTGAAATCGTCGAATTTTTGAGCAGGATTTTTTTATCATCAGGTGTACGCCATCTATCGGCGATTCAAGCTCGACGTCTGGCACGTTTGGGCATAGCACCTGTAGAAGATGCTAATCAACTTTCCAGTGAAGAGCGGCGTCGTTTCGCCCGTCTCAATATTGATCCCAAAACGATCACATGGAATCGCGTAGTTGATACTAATGATCGGTATGCTGTTCCGACCCCAATTATAATATTCAGTTAATTTTGGAACATTGCAGCACTATGTAACTAGTGAGAAACCAGCAAAGACGGCCTAACAATAAAAATACTAAAGAGTGGAGGATACAAAATATTCAAGGAGCTAGCTCGCAGATTCACCCACTATTTGGTAATGCAGAAGATACCGGAAAAATAGAAGGAAGCAAAGACCCGTCGCGACAGTATGTTGCTGATAGCGGGACCAGGTAATCCAGGTAACTAGGGAAATGACTGTACTGTGTAATGTGAACGATCCGGAATGTAATTTAGTGGAAGTGTTCTTGCCTTAACGTTCACGTTTTTACCAGTGTGCAGCAAATATGCTAATTAAGGAATAAATTTCTGGTTTGGTATTAAAATTTTGAAACTTTTAGAGTAAGGAGTAGAGCTCAGTGATCGATGGGGCTCGTGTTTAGTATAATCTAAAGTCAACGTTCTTTCTTGGCTACTCTTCGGAATTCCCAGCATCTCCTGCCGGATTTCCCGTTATTCCCTGTGTACAGTGACTGATTATGATTTACGTTTTAATGAGAGAACTGTCGTTTTTTTTTGAAATATTGAGCCCCCTTCTGAATTTTCAAATCACCCACAGATTGATGTCCTTTTCGTTTAACGTACGTGGTTGTTCGGAGTCTATTTACCGGAGTAAACGAGCAAACACATTACGTATGCCTGGCCAATCAGCTTTTTCACTTCCATCACGCTTGTCAGTCTTCATGTTTTTATCTGCAGCAGAGCAGTGGCATTAGTTGTAATAGCAAAATTGCTGAAAAATCCGTTTCCGTGATGGTGCGCCCGACTTTGACAGTAGTCTGGCATCTTCTCGGCTTCATTTTATGGGACGGTCAACTGTTTGTGTTTTGTAGGTTCCTGCGTCAGGTTGAAGTCGGTCATGGCCCACAGGAGAAGGGACATATTCGCATTTGTAGTTTCGACATATCAGTGGCTAGTGAAGTATGTCGGTTCGCATTTTTTAATCCTATCACCATCACTTTTCGGTTAACACTTTTCATGTAACAGTTGGCTTGTTAAAATTCACGAACGTGTTTAATTGATATTGTTTTGGTTTTCTTTAGTCATACTGCCTCAAAGGCTTTGTGCTGTAAGGGCAGTTTTAAGACGGATGCTCCTTTAATATAAATGCGTGCTTCCATTGATGCTTCTTTTGCTGAATATTGAAATGAGATGATAGTTCGATGGCGTATAAGTGCAAAAAATAAGAACACATTAAAACTTGAAAACAACACCTTTTATTGAGTAGGGTTATGCTGAAAACCATTTCTGATTGTTAGAGAAATTGCACGATGCTAATTGTTATAATAATCACACGGAACTAGCGTGTTTGTTTGCTACAGATATGAGCTTTCTGTTTGAAGCTGATGGCCATTCTTGCTCTCACAACGGACCTCGGAGATATGCGTGATCGAATTGGTAAGATAGTGGTGGCGAGTGACAATGAAGGTCGTCCGGTAACGGCCGATGACGTTGGTGTTACTGGAGCGTTAGCGGTTCTGATGCGAGACACAGTAAGACCCAACCTCATGCAAACGCTCGAAGGCACACCTGTATTCGTTCATGCTGGTTCGTCCCTTTTTTTGTGGGCTCATTGTCTACTTTGATGTTACTGTAGAACTATTATTTTAGCTGATGTGTTTGGGCAATCCTGATTTGGATTAGGATTTTTCAGTTAGAAGCTAAACAAAAATTCGAAGAAAAATACGAGGTGAACTTGTGTGCCATTAAAATGGTCGTAATTTTTAGGCAAAAATTTAATGGTTGCGTCATGTCGCGGAATCAGAGAGTTGTATAAGTAACCGAATTGTATCATAGCAAAAACTGTGCGACATTTTAAGGCTGAACTCTGTCAAAAACTGAGATGATTAGGATGAATTCTCAGAGTACATGGGGTTTAAAAAATTTCGTTTGTAGTCGAACTCGTCAATGTTGTACTTAGCAAGCTTTTGGTAATGGTTCCTTATGAGTCATGGATATTTCTTTAGTGGACTGATAATTAAGGTGGTTAATCTGACACCAGAGTTCAGCCATTTTAGGTTTTATCAACTACAAAAACGAAATTTCGAGCATTATTTTATTCTACTTCTGTACTTGAATTAGATGTAAAAAAACAAATGGCTCAAGAGTTCTCAATTTTTTAATCTCAGATCTGTAAAAGCTATCGAGTCATTTAATTAACTGGAACAAAAAATTTGATGATTTTCGTTCGTATTTTATGCGGCATGCCAAAGTCAGATGCGGAAATCACGCGTTTTCGAACTATCAGTCAGTGACAGAATGGGAAGCCTTGCTAAATTTAGGTCCATTTGCGAATATCGCCCATGGACAAAGCTCGATATTGGCAGACGCTGTAGCGCTAAAGTTGGTTGGAAAGAATGGTTACGTAATAACGGAGGCTGGTTTCGGTGCGGATATTGGAATGGAGAAGTTCTTTAATATTAAATGTCGCTACTCGAAATTGGTGCCGAACGCAGTCGTGATTGTCGCCACAGTGCGCGCATTGAAGATGCACGGCGGTGGACCAGCCGTAACGCCAGGCGCACCCCTCAAGCACGAATATCTCAATGAAAACGTCCCCTTGGTCGAAGCTGGCTGCAATTCGAATCTTCGAAAGCAGGCTTGTTTCAAATAACTATCGAAGATATGTGCAAGGGAACCGGTTCAACAAAGGGAAATTTACTCCCAGCATTTAAAATGTTGAAGCATGGTATATGTGCAGCTGTATAACTTTAAATGGCAGCAATTTAGCTTCGATGCGCTGCGATTCATACCGTCAACCTTTCTGCCTGCTGATTTTTCACCATTGATGTTTTTAGATGGCTTGGAACAGTTCGTTGGCATTTGTCAAGACTTGTTCCTCTCGCTTCGAATAACTAGCGTTGTTTATGGGCAGTTAAGATATTCTCATTTAGGAGCATTCTGAAATATCCGAATCCTCATTTTGTAGCTTTTAGGGTTTTGTTGGATATGCTGTGATCATTTGTAAATTTTGATGGTTCTGTGACTGGCAACTTGGCATGCCGAGAAGTTGAATATTAGCCTCCTTTCTAACATTTGACCGGCCGGAAAAACCTGTTTGTGAAACGGTAGGTTGTCATCGTGAGCTTTTTTAAAAATTTATTGCACACTTCAAAAGCACTTTACTCGAAAAGGATTGCAGATAGAGAATGCATCCAAGTTTGGAATACCAGTTGTCGTCTGCATCAATAAATTCGCATCGGATACGAAAACTGAACTCGATATGGTAATCTCGAAAGCCTTGAGTTAGTCTCTTTACTCTGCTGGAGATTTCCCCTCACTTTTATCTATTTCGTGGTAGTTGTATGTTAATTTAAACGAGCGTGATTCATTTTTTGTTGGAAGGAAGAGTAAGATTGACTAGATGTGATGCGTAGCCGAACAACGAATTGTTACAGTGAACATATTAGCAATCTTGACAAAATAGGCGGATAATTTGGTCATGTGCGACTTTGAGCGTAGGTGAACAGAAAATTACCGCATGACCTGAGTCGTAATTGGCAGCTATCTTTTCTTCAGAGCTGTCTTGCCTTCGTCTGTTTAGAGGATAATACTGTGGCGTACACATGAAAAGACCATTTAAGCTGTCATTGTCTGACTTCTTCAAGAAGCGACGGTTGCTGAACGAGTAAAGTCCGAGAAGAGCATAAAATTAAGATATTTTATGACTGGATAGAGGCATAGTGTCTCGTTAGGCTTGTATAGCATACAAAGTTGTTGATTTAAGGTTACGGTGCCAACGGGGCAGTCGTCTCTGACCACTGGGCCCATGGAGGTGAAGGGGCTGTTCAGCTCGCTGAGGCAGTTGTGAAAGCATGCGCACTTCCTTCGCATTTCAGGTTTGCTCTTCCACTGCCTTCGTGCTCAGTACAATACTGTTTGGTTTTTCTTCCAGAAAGAATTCTGGAGGCATGCCAAAGCACGCAATGTCCTTCAACCAGAGGGGTTTTCTCTGCCGGGGTCACTCGCCTAAACCTGCAAATACGACTACAGTGATGTTTAGTGGAATCCTCCCTCCTTTTGGCCATCCCCCTCACCCGCCATCCGACCTTCGCACCTTAATGTTGTGACGGAAGAAGGACGACACGTAGTCCAGGAGGAGGATGATTCTGTTGAGAGTGGGGTTCCCTTGTTGATCAATGGTCCATTTGTTAGATCAAATACGATCGGAAAATTGTTGGAGCGGTGAAGAAATAGCGTCGAATAGCGGCAAAGCTAGCGGATTTTTGTAAACCCTCTAGTTAGTTCCAGGTTAACCCTTAAAAATCCTTGCCTGCTTTAGGAGCGAAGCTTTTTCACCCATACCAAATTCACCAAGTTTTCACTGTTAAAATGGCCTGAGAATCAAGGTTAGGGCAGCCCTAACACAGGCACTGTGAATTTAATAACCCAGGACCTTCCTGCGGTCAAACCAGTTGATGCGAAAGTAGGTTAGCAGGAGCATGATACAAACTGAAGAAACGTGAATTTTTCATTATTTTATCTTTTTCATCATCATTTTATCGCCTTTTACCATTTTTTTCATAATCATTACCAGCTTTACTTTATCATCATTTATAAACAATTCTCGTTGTAGCATATTCTGAGCACTCTTTTGCACAATAGCTGATGATTTAATATGCGTAACAGTAACAGTTTGGGTTTCCGTTGTAAATTCTGGAAACAAAAACTCTCATCGGTCTCACTTCAGCGGAAGGCGGCCTCAATGACGGTAAGAAAAAAGGGAAGGTGGCATATGGAGGAAAGTTGTTACGTCGTTGTTCCAGTTAAACACGTCTATCTAAATCTAAAGCTTCTATTTCTTTTCTTTTTTTTCGAATCTCTTTGTTAAGCCTCTAAATGGTTCGTTGAAGATTCCTGTACGATTTGGATCAAAAATTAGAGAAGAAAATCGAAAAAATAGCGAAGGAGATCTACGGTGCAGATGGAATCGAGGTTTTGCCAGCAGCAAAGCTAAAACTAGAACTTTTCGAAAAGCAAGGATTTGGTAAACTACCAATCTGCATGGCAAAAACGCACCTATCGCTGTCACATGACCCAACTAAGAAAGGTGCTCCAACAGGTCAGTTGGTTTCCGTTGACAAAGCCATAAGAAACTATAGAAGTAAATAATAGTCAGCTGCTAGGCATGCAATAATTTGTGACATCTTTCACGAAGCAAGGGAGAAAAGCCATTTATATATGAGATCTGGTTAAGAGATGCAGTTGTTGCTTGCTTTGCTATTATTGAGTACGCGGGTCATTTAAAAATATTTTTGGAGAAGCGCTGTTATTAAATCGACGAAGTTATCTGGAAAGCTACCAATACTGTTGTATATATTTGCAAAACCTGGTCAGATCGGCTCGACTTACCAATTGAACAGGGCATTATTTGGTTTAAAAAAAAGCCAAACTTCAAGCAAATTCTTACTTGAATAGATGATCGATGGGCTGTTGTTAAATAAGTGAAGCAAAAAGTAGTAAATGGTCGCACTGATTGGATCTCATATGGTTTTTGTAAATGTGTTATGACATCGCATTAGTAGTAAACAATTCTAATTTTGTTACACCGCGTTAATGTTACAAAAAAAGTGTTAGTTAACATTGCTTTATCGGGTTATAGAATGTAGTGAAAAGATATTTGCTTGTTCCAGTTATGACACAAAAGGCTCGTCAAAACAGTGTTCGCGTTTAGTGAGTATCCAGCAGATTTTCGCTAGTAGTTAAAAGAGAACCGCCGTGAAAAGTCGGTGCACTGTGGGCAATGAAGCTACCTGAAGGACGGAGCTACCATTTAAAACAAATTGGCATTTTGCATTATTTGAATATTTTTAATTGCTGAAGTGGGGAGCTATCCGTGTGGTCGCCGAACATTTTGAAGAGCGCATTCAAATAGAAAATTTAGGGATTGATCGGTAGTAAATTTCCCTCCGTTCAGTAGTTTTATGGAACGGATCAAAACTTATGATATTTTTAATTGTGACGCTTCAGGTTGTAACGTGAGTGTAAAACGCTTTGAATTATGCTGAGCGTCACACTCCTACCTCCTCCACCCCCCTCCCCTCTTCCCATCCGCCTCTCCGCTACAGGGGAAAAGGTTGATAATGTATGGATGGATCTGTTTGTTTGCCTCGTCAAAGATACCATTGATTAGTTCAGTAGTATCGCGCAACCACCGTTCGCTATGACGCAAGGTTGTAGTTCGTCGTCGTGGTCAAAGATGTTCTTAGGTGGAGTTTACCATATTTCAGTTTCCTGGTCCGCCTACGACGTCATCTTTCACCTGAATCGGCTTTTCATTCATCCATATTCTTCTTGTCTTTTTTTTCTTCAGTTCGCATCATCTCTTTTAACACTCTCGTTTTTTTTCCCGAAAAAATTGTTATCCTAGCTCGAAACTCAGGTACAATTTACTGCTGCCGTTTCCAGTCAAAGAGACGTGAAAAGTCGTGGTGAAAATATGGTGCCTCAGAAATTTGGCTTGCTCTTTGCATACGAAGAAGCAGTATCGTTTTGCAGGATTCATACTGCCGATTCGTGATGCACGAGCATCGGTTGGTGCAGGTTTCATCTATCCATTATGTGGTGATATGCAGACGATGCCCGGTCTTTCAACAAGGCCTTGCTTCTTCGATATTGACATTGATCCAGTCACTGAACAGATCGATGGTCTTTTCTAGGGTCCCTGCCTACTCTTTGGGCTACATCCTCTTTCCCTATGATATCTTCTGTTTTGTTTGCGTGGAGAGCGTTTTAAATGCCCGACTAGTTGTGTCAACAGATTACCATTTATTTTGACTTATTTTATTTGTCTGTTTACAGTTTGCTCGTCTTTATCCCTTTCATTTATTCCATTGCTGTAATCGTCTTCCTGATTATGAGTTGATTTGAAATGTTTTAAAAAAACGAAGCGCTATCGTCGTTCGAATGAAATCACCCGTTATTATATAGAAGCTAAACGAGTCAGCGTTTGTTGAAGAAGCGCTGTCTGTTCGTATCGTGTGCGGCGTATCGGAAACAGCACTTAATGTCGCATTGACAGATAGCGTGGTTTCATGTCGCCATGCGTCATTTTTAAAAAGTTAATTGTAGTTGTCGTTAGAAAATATTTCATTTTGTCCAATCAAAGTGAATACCTAAAATTACACATAAAGTGGCATGATACCGCGGTTGCTTTCCTGTATGAATTTTTCTCATACACCTTATGCTTGATTTGTATTTTGAACGAATCATTCGTTGAAAATGGATGAACGAACGCTTGGCTTAGTTGATTCATTTCAGTAGCTTAGAAGGTTGAGTGAACAAATAATTTAGCGGATTTTTTTCTATTAGTTTTCTAGTGTTCTTGTTGCAGACACTGTTTTGCATCGTGAATCACCGAAAAGTTTATTATGCGGTGACAATGCTTTTATCTGCAATTTGAACTTTCTGAGTGAACATGACAATGCTTTTATCTGCAATTTGAACTTTCTGAGTGAACAATGTTTCGTTCTGATTTTATCTTTCTAGTAGAGTTTGGTTTGGAAATCGAAACATTCAATGAAAACAATATGTATGGGAGCGAAACTTAGCTTGAGTTTTTATATACGACATATGAAATCAGTGGATCCCGTAATACTCGCGAGACTCATTCATTTTCTTCCACATATCGAAAGAATTCAGATTGCCGATTTCGGAGTTTGCATCAGTTCATGCGCAGTCTCGCGTCGGTTTAGTTAGGTCGTGACTAGCGTGATGTGGGGTAACGTGGCCTTTTGTTTTGTTTATGTGTTCTGCACTTCTCGCCGACTGCAATATGTCCGTTCTAGAAAACGGCAAACGTGAAGCTTACGGGGGCTTCTAAGTGAAAAGCACGGAGTTTTTGCTGGCAAGTCACAAATTAACATTCGATTTAATAAAATTGAAACCACCACAGTTAGCTATACCACATTTGGGATATAACATTCAAATATTGAAATCAAACTTTTCGTTACAGGAAGAAACCAACTCGATTTTGTTAAATTCTTATGTAGGCGTCAGTTTGTGTTATGCGCGACAGGTCATCGAGTTTAAAGGTTGTGAAATTCTATGCCTTGTTTTTTGCCTCGATTTTTGCTCAATGAGCTTTTTGCAGTTGTTTCTCATTCCACGCACTTTTGGATGTGATTTTACAAAGAAGTTTCTGTTCACTTATCACTGTTTACCATCATATCTTTGCACCGCTTGCCATATCACTCAATAAAACCTGCGTATTTCGCCTCTTGCTTTCAATATCGTCCTCGATCGCCCATAGCTGACCTAGTGGTTGGAGTTACTGAGCAAATGCACAATTAATGGTTCAGAAGAAATGTAAAGGCAAAAAATATTGTTGAGAATAAACGGACGAATATTTGCAAAATAAAGTGAGAGAATGGTTGTGCTGGGGTCTCCCTTAAGGCTTCACTTCTCGTCGAAATTAGGGCGACTCTGTGATCGGAGTACGAGGTTTCTTCCGTTGCTCTTTTGGGCACCTCCCTGGCATCAAGTTCGATCGACCCATAGAAGTATCGAAACCGTCCCATTCCTGATCTGCCGCGAACTTTGGCGCAACGAGTTGCAATCATCAGTAAGCAGCAGCAGATCTATTATAGCTGACGTGTACTAGCTACCATTATGAAAGGAAGTCTCGAGAGTGGAACACCCAGTTTGGTTTCGCTTTAGATACATGAATGTCAAATATGAAGAAATTTTCATTCATTCGCTCGATTGAGCCGCTGTGTTTTACATCCAAGGAGGCAAAAAATCGCCTTTTTTCTTCAGTAGTTGTAGCGCTTCCGTTTATCTCCTTTCGGTTTTTTGTCATCTATTGTAAGATTCAATAGCCCACGAGCGTTGCGACTGACGATTGAATGGCCCATTGTTTTACATGATATTCGCCGTAATGGAAGCTCCAAACGCAGCTCGAATTATGGATTTCCGAATCAGCGATGAAGAATTCTGGAAGAACGACAGTGAAAGTTCGGAGAAATTGAGCGCCGGAATTGATAGCAGTTGCGACCTTGTGAGCACCTTGCTATCTTGGTTGATTGGTTGAGCATAAATGTTTGCGTAGCTGAGGGGTCATTATTTTATTTCCGATCATTAACTGAACGAATTAGGCAGTAGTAATGGGACTGTGGGGAGTATCTACGGCGTGAGTGTCCTGATATCTTTCCCAACTTGTTTAGTAACATAATATAATGCTCGCTTAATCGTTGTTCTTTTCAGTGGCAGTAGTATGCCACAAAGACACTTCATTTATGCTGAATTATAAAAACACCAATGAATTCCTTCCAAGACGATTCCTTAAGAAAATTTCTTTCGGAATGTGGAATTTTAAAATTATTTATGCGGTGGTGTAGCAGAAAAGTTGAATTCCCCCTTTGAGAGAGGGGATTTGGCTTCTGTTCTGCTATGTTCTCGTGTACAGATGGGCCCAATATGAACTGAGAGAGAATATTTATATGTGTATACTTCAAAACAGATAAAAGCAGGCCCAAAATTAACGTCGAGTAACGGCTCGGTTCCTCAAAGACACGTTTCGCAAATATCGATCGAATTCTCGTATAAAGGAATC
>JPKZ01001137.1:558999-577048 GCA_000803305.1 Toxocara canis | reverse complement strand
TTCCCCCTCCTCTGTCTTCACTAGAGGGAGCACTTGTTTTGAGCGAAAGGATGACGTTTCTTGGAGACTTCCTCTCCCCTCCCCCCACATGCTGGTGTAAAATGGAGCCCAAATTCAGCTGGTACGTCCATCTATAGTGGATGTTCGAACACTGTTGTACAGGTATCACCGAAGCAGTTATGCGTAATAATTAGGCAAAAGTGATTTTTCTGTTCAGAGCAGATATACTCGGATGCCATCTACGACGCATGTGATACGCCCGTGTCTCACGACGCGAATCCGGCCACAATGGGAGCTATTGTAGAGACCGAACGGAAAATTTTCACTCAGATCAAACTTCTTCTTACACAAATCAAAGGACTTCGAGTAAGTTTCGTCTGTACACTCTGGAGAAAAAGGTACTAGGTGGCTTGATAGGCTCTCCTCTAGTTGTGCAATAGGTTGTCAAAAGAGGGATGTCATAAACAAGTATGAAGGTAGTATGCTGCGTTGGCCTCGTTTTCAGATGGAGCAGGCCGCCGAGTTTTTCTATCCAACTTTTTGTAGTAGTCCGCCCGAGATTGCTATCTAACTGTCCCCACTCTGTCTAATGTTTCCTCATTGTGCTGCTGAGGCTGAGATAGGGTACAGTTCCTCGTCTTTTTCACTGGGATCCCCCAAGTCGCATCGCTGCATAGCAGTATGTCCAGCTACATTGATGATCGCCCAACTGGATGGCGGCTCGTCGGGGCCGTTCCAACCTGCAACTTTTCGCTAAGATCCTTCTAGCCAGGTTGCTGCTCGCTAGCGTCCTCCTTCCATCTGAGAATCACTCTCCGCAGCACACTATGTGGAGATTAGCGTTCTATGGCCCTGTTTTTTGTTTGGTGCCCTAGTGCGTTCAAATAATGAAAACTCCACAAGGTTTCCTTACCTCGAATTGCTTCTGTACTAAACCCGAGCACCTGTTTTAAGCCTAAAAATTGTCGTCTTTGTAGTTGTGGCTGAAAAAACAAACATTGTGTCGCCGAAGTATGATCCGCGTGTATCTCTGAAACGTCGATCTGGGCATCAATCAAGCATTTGAAAAATTTGTCTGTACCATGTCATACGTGAAACTGTGTGCGGCGTATTTTTTTCTACTTTGCTGTTCTCAGTGTTTTCTGGTTGTCTGCTTCTATGCTCATAAGGGCTTGTTGGATTTAGTGACCGGCTAGCAGTATGCATCCTAATAGTTATGGTCGGTGTTGTGTCAGTGCTGTTCACTGCTTAGCTACCGGTCTGCTTTAGTGCATTGAACGTGTGCTTTTCGTGCTTGATAAGTACATGCAGAATCTTCTAGAAGCTGAGTTGTATATGATGAGGCATTTTTGCACATTGTTTTGCAGGATGACGAACTGAAGGAGATGCTGGATAAGTTCGTCTCAATTTATCGAAATTCTTTTGAGCGATGTGTTTTTCTACCTGAGCCAGAGGGATGTGAGGAAGTTGATCCTCATGCTGCTTTGCGCCATCATTTGGTGAGTCGGCGAAATATCGTGCTTGTTTCAGTTCCATCATACATGGTTTTGTTCAGGACAGTGCGTAAGGTTGCGTGTCTCGAGAAGATCGCCTTCGGCGAGATGGCGAAATCCTCATTTTCTTACACCCATGATGTCACAGGTTTCCTCGCCGTGTCATTTTTGTCCTTAGGGATCTCCATCTTTGACACCCCTACCCAACCCTGCATGCACATGATCAGATTGGATCAGTTGAAAGCAAAGTTATCAAAAGTTTGTTCAATGTTCGCATCGGACATTGTTGAGATTAAGCAAATCTCGTCGGCATACTATCGGCCACGCTTCATTGGTCGCCGTCAAATTCATTTGCAAATTACACAAAGGCAGCCTCCAAAGAAATTGGAGAATTTCGTGCGCGTCATGCAAAATTGGAAAAAAACGCGAGTGGTACACCAACTGTCGTGAGCCACTGGCTTAGATAATTCAGGCGATTAAGGGAAAGTAAAGATGCGTAGAGATCCTCCTTCCGCCTCTCGATGAGGATCAGACAGTCCAAATAGCGAGGGACTGACTCGGAAATTGCTGGCACTGTTTCCGTTCAACCTCTTCCTGCTTTATTTGTTTCAGCCTTGTCGATGGGCGCATCTCTGGCTTCCTCTGACCGTCTGATTTCTTTTGATGATCCACTGATTGAATACAGTGGCAAAAATCCTTTCACGAGTAACAAGCTAACCTTGGAAATGGCGGGGGGTGGGGGTGGGGGCAGGGAGAGGGAAGGTTGCTCGTGTGTGAGCGAATTGGCTTCCTTTACGTTAAAGTTTTACTAAATATTTGCAGTCTCTCCGCTTGGATCAGTGGAATGAGTGGTTTGCGGACAAAGGTGTCGATCGTACGCTGGGAAGACGCTTCAAAGACCCGAATAGTAAAAACAAGGCTCGAATGGAAGGTGATGAGGCGATCGGTCTAGAGGAAATGAAGCGACGCATCCAGCAGATCGAGCAAGAACGGCTGTACGAAGCTGAACTTCAGAAGTACCAGGCTGATCAAGAGAAACTCGATCCACATCTCGTTGTCGTTACTAGCAATGCTGGTATGCATCCACTTTACTTTGTACATGTATGAACTGGTGTGTGAACATGGTATTTCCTGGTCGCTTCAGCGGGGAACGTTTTGACCGAAGAGGGAGGGAAGAGGGGCGAGAAAAGGGATCATTTATTGCGGTGTTGAAATATAAACAGCAGTAAAACCATGTTCAGATATCAGTCGTTTTGCTTTCTTGCATTTAAGCTTGAGTGTTCAAAGTGTGGAAGAAAAGAACATTTATTTTGTTAGTTTATCACCGTTTCGATTTTTTTTCGCGTTCTTTTTTTCTTAATACTGAAAAGTTATTCCATGATACGTGGTTGTTGACTGATAATTGCCATTAGTCTTCCCAAGGTGGGAATAAACGAAATATATAAAACAGTAAAATTTCGTAGAACGAGTAATACAAGCAGAAACTGATAAATTAAATAAGTTGTCCAAGTATAATGAGTAAATGAATTGACTAAATAGCAGTTCTAGCTGTATCCTGTCGAAAATAAGCTTTCGAATGTTTTCACCGAAATTTTTCTTCTGTGGCCAGAAAGTGCCTAAAACATTCCGTTTCCGTTAATTAATAATAAACTGCAGTGTCAGTACAGTTTTTCCTTACTTTTTTTCAAAATTCCTCCAATTTTTCCAGTCATCCCCTCTCTCTTTAATTGCCGCAAAGTTATGACAGCGTTCACCTTTGTTGTTAGAATTTTTTCTTCGTTCCAGAATTTTAGAAAATTTTTCTCATCAACTTCCTACCCCTTCATCAATAAGAAATTACATATGCAACTTGCATTTTCTGTATGATTTTTGTGACTGTCTCGCAGTTCCGATTCTTCCCACTCAAGTTTCAGAAGCGAAGCGCCTTGAAAAAGAAAAGAAATCTGAAGCGCGCCGTTGTGCTCGAGCGGAAAGAGCTAAGGAGAAGAAGCGTCAAAAGGCAAGTCATTCAAAAAATATTTGGTAATTGGATTGTGAGACGGCTGGTGCTCGAAAGGGATCAAATAAAGAGGTGTTGTGGTCACAGTCCTCTCTGTCTTGTTCAATAACCGTCTGAAACCGTTTGTAAGTTTTTTACTTGGCTAAGCTTAAGATGAGTCTCCACTTCAATTTAATCTTATAAATGTTCATTTCGTCTTCTGTTTTATAGTATGTTCAAAGAACTTCTTGCATTTCATTAAGATGTTTGTTTAAAGCTTAATTTGATCGAAATCCGTATTTGGGTGAAAAGCGATTTGCTGAGTTCTTAGTGGCAGTTATACAGGGAAGCTGTGACGGCCTCGAATCCAGACGTTCGTTTGTCAGGAGCGCTTTTCTCTCTAAATTGCGGGTTAATAATTTAGCTCTTTTGTATTGTGCTTAGTCTTTGCTGCTTCACCTTTCTTTGTTTTCTTTTTTGTTTTCTGTTTTCTGCTGCTTCACCTTTCTTTGTTTTCTTTTTTGCTTATTAAATGTGGTTCTGTTTCGATACCTTTTGGAACCAGCCTAGTTGACGCACTTTGATTGGTGTACATTTGTTTAGGATGTGGAATTTTTGAAGACAGTGACACTGGAATGCGCAGTTGGGTACGTGGATGCGTCGACCCTCGAGATCTACAAAGCGAAATGTCATCTATGCGAGGATCGACTCACTGATCCCAAGTATATGATAATCCACGAGAAAATAAAGCATCCTATGATGTTCTTCTGTCACTATGTAAGCACTGTTTTGATTTTTGTTTGACGTCTTTTTCACCTTTTGATGTGTTCATAGTTTATATGACAGCGACATGCCGTACAGAGTGCTAACACTCTTTATGTGTTATTTTTTCGCCACGACGACAGCTCGTTATGAGCCTGTCATGTATATATGCGTGTGTTTGGTACAGTACGTATGCATGTACGCGTGTTTGTGTGTATGCCCGTCCATCAGTCAGACGGTCTAATATTTTCAAATCACGAGCCAAAGAAAGCAGTATGATTAAACTTAGTGGGTCTGGTCTGCGGCATTGCGGTGAGCCCAAAACAAAATTTGAGAACGTTCCATAAATTTTTCATTAGGTTTTTTTTGGGAAATAATTAGGCAAGAACATTGAGTTAGGTGACCAGATGTCATTAAGGGATGGAAATTTGGGCTAATACGATGCGAAATAATGCAAATTACAAGCGCGTCGGACAGCAGAGAGTGTGAGTTCTGAATGCGAAACGGGGTTTTCCCGAAGGCGAATGCAGATATCTGAGAAATGGGTGCTGTCAATGATAGGTTTGGATGTCGTAGGCGAGTCGCTCGAGCAAACCAACGCACTTCAGACATCAAGAGAACTGTTTGGTCAGAGGTCGAGCAAAAATTGCGCGTCACTGGATTTTCTTCACTTGATTTTTGCTGCTTCACCTTTCTTTGTTTTCTTTTTTGTTTTCTGTTTTCTGCTGCTTCACCTTTCTTTGTTTTCTTTTTTGTTTTCTGTTTTCTGCTGCTTCACCTTTCTTTGTTTTCTTTTTTGTTTTCTGTTTTCTGCTGCTTCACCTTTCTTTGTTTTCTTTTTTGTTTTCTGTTTTCTGCTGCTTCACCTTTCTTTGTTTTCTTTTTTGCTTATTAAATGTGGTTCTGTTTCGATACCTTTTGGAACCAGCCTAGTTGACGCACTTTGATTGGTGTACATTTGTTTAGGATGTGGAATTTTTGAAGACAGTGACACTGGAATGCGCAGTTGGGTACGTGGATGCGTCGACCCTCGAGATCTACAAAGCGAAATGTCATCTATGCGAGGATCGACTCACTGATCCCAAGTATATGATAATCCACGAGAAAATAAAGCATCCTATGATGTTCTTCTGTCACTATGTAAGCACTGTTTTGATTTTTGTTTGACGTCTTTTTCACCTTTTGATGTGTTCATAGTTTATATGACAGCGACATGCCGTACAGAGTGCTAACACTCTTTATGTGTTATTTTTTCGCCACGACGACAGCTCGTTATGAGCCTGTCATGTATATATGCGTGTGTTTGGTACAGTACGTATGCATGTACGCGTGTTTGTGTGTATGCCCGTCCATCAGTCAGACGGTCTAATATTTTCAAATCACGAGCCAAAGAAAGCAGTATGATTAAACTTAGTGGGTCTGGTCTGCGGCATTGCGGTGAGCCCAAAACAAAATTTGAGAACGTTCCATAAATTTTTCATTAGGTTTTTTTTGGGAAATAATTAGGCAAGAACATTGAGTTAGGTGACCAGATGTCATTAAGGGATGGAAATTTGGGCTAATACGATGCGAAATAATGCAAATTACAAGCGCGTCGGACAGCAGAGAGTGTGAGTTCTGAATGCGAAACGGGGTTTTCCCGAAGGCGAATGCAGATATCTGAGAAATGGGTGCTGTCAATGATAGGTTTGGATGTCGTAGGCGAGTCGCTCGAGCAAACCAACGCACTTCAGACATCAAGAGAACTGTTTGGTCAGAGGTCGAGCAAAAATTGCGCGTCACTGGATTTTCTTCACTTGATTTTCGACCATTTACTAGTCAGTTTTAACTGGAATTACAGAAGGCTCATACCGTTCCGGGTCCCTGGAATGCTTAACAACTTGTTCCATACGTTACGCTACACATGAATTCGCGTGCGCAACGTGCGCTGATATTACTCAAAAGTTTGCTTTTTATCCGACCAGCCACTGGATTTCTGTTGTTGTTGTGCCGTCGAAATTGTTTCGGTAGCACAGCAAAACATTAATGCGAATTTTGCGGATGGCTGCATGCGCACTTTTTACACTGCTGGACGATTGCTGCATGCTATAAACATGCGCTTGGTTCTTTAAAATGTAAAGTTTGGGCATAATATCCAAGCCAGTTCCGACCATCCGTAAGTGCATGTTGGCAGACGGTGATAAAGATTGAACGTGAGGGCGTAGCACAACGAGATAAGAAAATCCATTTTGCTCCCATAGAGTGGGCCAAAATTTCTAAAAGCCTCCTCATCTGCTGTGATGTAAGTTCACAACTGGTCAACGAAAATCGGATGCTAACTCTTGAAAAAAGCTTGTTGCTAAGGCTGAATGATACAAATATTTAGAACTTTGGAGCAATGGTTGGGGGGGGGGGGGAGAGAAGGATTATCTTCCAAAAAAATATCCTTTTTTAGGAAATTTTTAGAGTAGCAGTGAGATTTCATCGGCGTTTTCTTCGTCATTGATTTATTTTTTTCATCATTTCAAACAATATCTCGTTAAACTTAAAGAACTTTCGAACTTGACTCCATGAGAAAACTTGTATGCAGACGATTGGGAATATAGTGTAACCTTCAACCGAACTCAGTAGAAGCTCATCTTCATTGAGGCTGTTTTTCCGTCAGCCTCATTTTTTAAATTGAAAATTCACTGCGCTTCATAAACTTAATTGTTTTACGAGAATGAAGATGCATAATTTAACCATTAAAAAATTTGCCGTTGTATAATTGCCTCGAAACGAATTATGAACTATTTTATAAATTCGAATAAACTCTCTTCTCTGGAATGCGGACCATATGAGGTCCAGGACATCTATTAGAAGCTTCATTCACTTAACTGAAAAATTGGTACAGTCGTTCAAATTGATTTTTTGATAAACAAAGAGGTGCGTTTAAATATGAAGAACTTTGTTGTTTTACAGTGTGATCGTACTTTTGCTGCCCATGGTCCGATGCGAGTGCACTGTGAAACGGTACATTTGGGTCTGCCGATTGATCCGCCTGGCCGGAGACCACCAGAACGGGCCAATTGTACAAAAGGATTATCAGCACCGTCCCAACAGCCGGCGCCATCTGAGCAAGAGAAATTGAACAGGAATGCAGCACATGAAGACGCCTACAGTGATACTGTGAACCAGGTCGCTGTGGACGAATTGGATGAAGTGGAGCTAAACAAGGCCCAACCCGAGCCTGTACCACCTGATCCTGCGCCTAAGCTCCCCGTGCAGCGGTCTAGGTCGGCGCAAGCAAAGGTTGGCGATTCTTCACCACCATCGTAGCTGCATATCCCAGTGGCGTACGGAAATTCGTCTCTACAATAGATGAGAGAGTACTTTGGTTTTTGAAATTTAGGGTGTTTTAGGAAGAGGAACAAGGAAATTTTGTTGAATCTGTAACCTAAACTCAGTGTGTGTATTTTTCATTACAGAGGATTTTGTTACAATCTTGCGATGTGCTGCGGTCTAACGAATTTGCTTGCGCTTCCGTTTTGGTAGAGAATTTTATTTATAGCTTTCTCTTCCCACCTTCTTGTTCCCTCCTCTCCTCTCCTTTCCAACCCCCTCCCTCCCGCCATCCTCGACCCTTATCTTAACAAATTTCGCAACTATAATCTTTCCAGGAATTGGAAGCTTTGTTAACTGAGCGCTTTTATCGTTTTCTGATGTGCTGAAGAGGATTTAGTTTCGCTTTGGTAGAGCATATCTGAGTTTACCACCCCCCTCCCTTCCCTCCCTCCCCTCCCCCCCTCTCCTTACTCCCCTAATCAACGGATGGCAGCTGAAAGTTGCTTTCTCATTTATACAGTCAACCAATGCTTTACGAAGATTGAGATTTCTAGAAGGAAGAGGAGGGGAGGGAGGGAGATAGGTTCTTTTCCGGCCTCGTTTTTCGACAAAGTATCTCTTTGCTCGTTCATCTGCTTCTGGGTTAGTGGTGAAATTTTAATTATCGGTTTGCTTGACGCATACACCAGTATACTGCGGGAAACGGGGCTGATCCATGGGTTTGCGTTCCATGTTGAAAACCTCTTAAGTGGCAGTTTCCTTTTGTGCAGTCACTCAATCGCCTTTGATTCCAAAATGCTGTTCCAGTGCTGTTTAGGGCCACCTCACTGGCCAGTTGGACAAAATTAAGTGCAGAGTGCACATTCGAAAAGTATGTGGATGGTCAGAATTGAGCATACACGCAAAACACGCAAGTTAATCCAGGATTTACTCATGACTCCAGTTTTCCATAAGATTCTGCATTTAATTTTCGCCTTTGAGCTACGTATTTGGGAAGTTTCCAGCTATAGACAAGGAGTGCGTTAATTTCGCTCATGCTAAAAACCCGTACTTTGTCGATGATACTAGTTTTCAGTGATCTTCCTGATTTAATAGTGTGCCTTTTTAGTTACCAAGAAGAGGTCGTGGCAACACGAAGAAAAAGGGTATGGTTGTGTCGACAACGGCAATGCCAGTGCTTGACGCGGAAGATAAATACGAGTTGGCTTCAATCGCGGACGTGGAGAAAAGCGCTTCTTCAGAAGCGACATTCAAGAAGAGGCCAGTTGCTGTTGTTGCGCCGATGACCAAACACGATTCGCTTGAAGATGACGGCCAGAGACCAGGTTTGTTCTATATCATTTTATTCGTTCATTTAGGCAACACTATGTGTACGAGTTTCATTTTTTTGATGTGGTGTTCATAACGGAACCAAAGAACACATTTGAGTGGAACGAAGGGAATTTTAGACATTTTTTAACGTTCGGGCAAAAAAAAAAGTGGAATCAGAAGGCCAGGATGCTCAATAAATGCAACGTATCGGCTAACGACCCATTAAAAATTGTGCCGTAAAACTTCAGAATTTAAAATTTAATTTTCGGCGCAGCGTAAGTGTTGCCACAATTGAACTGGAACTGAACTAATGGGCAACACTTGGTTAGCTTAAATCTTTGTAACCTCGGAAAGGTTTGTGGACTTTATATGTTTATCGAGTATATTATTTTTACAAATGGTTTTCTACAGCTGCTGCGGCTTATCATTAGCTACATCTTAGAAATTTCTAAAATAATTATTTAACTTTTTGCAGTGTAAAGCTTATTTTTTTTGTTTTTGGGCAGGTTGTCTTTTTTGCAAAGAACGCAAACTTTCAACATGTTTACAAGTTTGCTTGTTGAGGTCCATCAGGGTTGAGCAGACGCGCAAGGGGCGGAAACAGGTCGCGTGCGATCAGCAGTCAGTCGGTCGTAACCGAACATCAAGGCGTAGTACCTTTGCCTCGAGGTGAAACTAGGACATCATCTCCGATTCTTGTCCAACCAGTGCCAGGGAGGACGGCGCGAAGGATGAGGATTTATGAGGAGAAAGGTGTTTACAAGCTGAGCGAAATGGAGAGCGATGAAGATGAAGTCCAAGCAAAGGAACGTCCAGTACGCAAAATCGCTGATGAGACTACAAAAAGTGGAAGGAAAGCACGATATGCGTCGGAACAAAACGTTAGTACGCAGCTCGCATAGACAAAATCATTCTTTGCGCTGAGTTCATTTGTCCTCCTTACATTGCAAACCTTTGAACTCACGGTAGAAGTGGGGCTTGATTGAAGAGTGGAGGTTTTTGCGAACTGGCGCCTCCAACAGGAGAAGTGAATTCGGGAAAGTCCGAAGACAAAGTTTGAATGAAGTCACATAGCCAAAGGGATTAAGTTTAAAAGCGGAAACTGAGTTCAAAGGGTGGAGGGACACATTCAATGGGTCTTCATACATGATTGTATATTTTCTTTTTCGAAAAATGTGGATGCAGCGTTTATAAATGGGTCCGGCCAAGAAGGAGCATTGATCAGAAGCTCCTCTGTTGTTTATTCGTTACCTTGATGGGTTCAGAGGACCTGGACAATATTGTTCCGACTTGTTCATTGCCTCATCTTTCCCCTTTCCTTTCTTAGACCACCCTCATGGGCGAACTGCCTCACGAATAGACCGTGACCATTAGGATATCCGCCAGGAGGGAGGAGGAGGAAGAGGGAAGATACCGCCACTTTTTCTTTTAAAATTGCAAATGAAGGCGGGTGAGCTAACGTGCCAAAGTATATCACTTCTGTAAAATGAGTGCAGTCAAGTGCTATTCATCAACATATTTATCAACATCTCTTGATTACCTGACTAAAATTGCCAATTTAAAACGTTATACTGAATGTTGTGTTTCATTGGAAAGAGTAACAACTGCGTTGTTTTAATCGGCCTGATAGTGCCGTTTATCTGTGGCAGAGAAACATGTTAAGTAGAGGCGATGGATAAAGCAGAAGAAAAGCGCAAACAAATGAACGTCTGCAACAATTTTGCAGTCGTTTTAATTCAAAAGTGAAGATGCTGTCTACTTTCAGCATCAACGTGCGCACGTGTAAGCCAGCATTGCAGGCGAATAAAATGCGAAATTTTACGGTTATTCACTACATCAGGTCGTGGTGACTCAGATTTCGGCAGTTTCCAGTAAAGTACTGGTATAACAGCATCATTGTTGATGGCCCCGATATGAATTCAGTAGGAGGTCGCGGTGGTTCGTGCAAAATTTTTATTGAGAAGAAATGAAGTGGGCGGTTTTTTGGAATGACCATATGATGAATGGCGTCTTGGTTGTACAGCGCACTTTTGCTCAAGTAATCCCAGTTGCGTTTGACATTTTTGCGTGCACGAAAGGAATTCTTGTGCTCCGATTCTTTGTCTTACGTGCGCTTACGGTCAAGGTCTTGTAGACGAACTTTTCTGTCATTCCCGTTATCCTGCCATCCTCCCAATCAAGGCTGCAAATCGCAACTTAGGTCTCTACCCTCTTTCAAAAAGAATAATAAAGTAGAACTACAGGAGAATGGGAAAAAGATACAGAACGAAAACAGGTCGGAAAATGGTGAAAATGAGGTCGCCAGCTGATATGGCTGAAAGCTGAGGTCTCGTTCAAGTTCGGCATTTGGGCGGTAGTAGGCTCTTCCATGGTATTATTATCTATAGTGCTCATGGGACAACGAGGAGAAGCAGTATGCGATGAGAATGTCGAACGTAAAGCTGGAGGAAGAGGTGGAGCGTAGCTATTCACGCAAGAACCTAGCCCATCGCACGTGCTCGTTACCGCCGTACAACATGGTCGCTTGTGCGGAGAGTAGCGTGCGACTGAAACGATGGCTTAGTGAGAGTGACGTCTCAATGCCTATGACCGCTTCCGGGATCATGACTGGCATCGACGAGGTAGCTTTATTTTTTGCATTGTGAAGATAGTAGGAGTCTTCTCTGCATCGGCTTCTGCTAAAGAGTACTCCCTCATTTTCCAGCGTTACGGCGAAGAAAATTCATAGCATCTCGACCGTTGCATGGCAGACTGATTGGTCAATATGCGCCACTTAACTTGCTTGGTTCTTGCTTGATTTTTCTCATTAAATGGTTCATTTGGGATATATATTATCACGTCTTCGAAATTTCCACTTAAGTGCAGATTAATTTACATTAACCAACTGCGCGACGTTCGAATGGAAGTGTCGCCAAAATCATTTGTGTGCTACTCCCGCCTCAAACTTCCAGGCGGTTTTATGCCTGTTTCCGGAATCTGAAATTTTGTGCAAACATCTACAGTGACTCTCTCCGCGAAAATACTTAACCCATTGCTATTTAGGAGCAATGGGAAGACGTTTTGTTTGTGTATGGTAACCGGCTGTTCAGGCTGTTCTCACTCATTTAATTTCGGGTGAGGCACATTAGACGGTGCCGGAACGCCTGCATTAATTAGAGTACTGCCGCGTAGGATCAGGACTGCCGGCCAAGGTATTTTAGGGTTTTGCTGTGATCGTCACCCTCTTTTTTTTGGTGTCCATCATTGGCCTATAAATCGCTTCTGAGGTAGCAATAGGTTGCTTCGAAGATGAGGCGAGTCGCTGTTGCAGAAATGGTTTGCACTCAAATTGGAATCCAAACTATGCAGGTCAACAGATCCGTCGCAAAGTAGCAACTTCAAATATTTAGAGCGCAACAGTTGATTCCAGTTTCTTGGCGCAACTCTACGGCCTGTCGATACTTCTTTAATGTCATAATTTGAAAGCCGATTTGGATTTGAATCCTCCCGACAAAGTTTGGAATCCTTAGAAATTTCTTCAACATTGTTTATGGAGTCGTTTTTAGCTTGAAGGCGAAGTTATGGAGTCGTTTTTGTTATGAAGGCGAAGCATAATAAAGCGGAGTCATGGTAAAGTCGTTAGCTGCTGCCATATCCCCGCTGTACGTCTCTATAGATTATTCGTTTTGGATAGTAGAATTAAAACTGGGATATCTCGGAGAGAGACTGCACCCTTTGCGAATGCAGTTGTTATCTCCATATATATATATATGTATATATATATACGTATATACATATACATACATATATACACATATATATATATTTACATACATACATATATACAAAATAAAAACGTGTCCGTTACAGTGGATATCTTAGTCAAGCAATATTGAATTAAGAAGTGAGAAGTGAGCATCCACATTCGCTTTCCTATCAATACATCTACGTTTTTTACTTTTTTTCCTCGTTTTCCTTTTTTACAGATTTTTTCTTACGACTGTTTTCCCGCGGTGAACAAACGCTTATTTGTTTCTTATTCATTTTCGCTTATTTCTTATTCGTTTCTTGTAGGCAGTTCCGTTTAAGCATTGCTAATCCCAGTGACGTATGAAGGGGGCGATATGGGGGCAGAAAATCGGACATCTTGAGTATAAGAGTGAGAGAATTTTTTAATTGAATTTCTACAGAAATTTCGTTGTTTTTACTGAAAGAATGCGAGAAATTTGCACGCAATATTCATGTTCTGTGGCACTTCGTTAATTAAGTTCCACTGTCATTAGTGAAACTAACATCTTTTGGTTGCCGTAGTCATTGATCGCCCTCTCGTCATTCAGATGGAATAATTTTATGAATATTAAGTATTTCCGGACTGCGGTCAGCTTCTTTGCCAGGTTTTGAGACGATTTGGTCTGAACAGTTCATCGTCGTCGTCATCCTGTAGCGACAGCTCGTTGCTGTCTGATTCTGATTTGGATGTGAGCTCATCGACCAGTTCGGATACGGATTCTGACATGGGATATAACGAGCGGCTTGTCAAATTCATCGTCTCACAGCCCGGCACTGCTAAGGTATTCTTCGTATAACCCCAAACAGCTGCTTCCTCTTTCAACTATTAGTTTTTCGCGAAAAGAGATCCACTTGACAAAAGCAGCTTCACTTTTTTTGGAATAAGGTCGTTCCAATATTTACACTGATGATTTATATCGCTTCAGTGATTTTACATGCTACTCTTTTGGTTTCCGAATCTTTCTCACCTGTCCTTCTTGTCGTGATTTTGTTGCCTATCTGTTTCGATTCTGTGATTTTGTTGTTTATGAATGAGCATGCGCAAACGATGGTGCATGGAAAATGTGATTCAGGCTATGGCGGCATTTCTGGAAAAAGAGAAGCTGCGAGCGAAGAAGCGCGAGACGACTTATGCGGAGGAATTGCTGCTCAAAATGTTCCCGTCGAACCCGCGTGTCAACACACTGACCGCTAGCCACTTGAAGGGCGTTGGTGCACATCGCGATAGTGCACCTTTGGATGTAGCTGATGCCACCAAGCATGGCGCTCATTCGGTTAATCCTCCATCTTCTACTAAACCAACCATGGCTTCAACTTCGCTTCCAGCCACAAAGCAGTCGGAATATCGAGCCACTGCAGTGCCATCAAAGGTTCGGTCTGAGGTTTTATTGTAATTTTGTCCCACTCAGCTTAATTTTTTGTAGGTACGGAGGAGCAAACTGATGAAATGATCAACCGTAGGAACCAAAAGAAAGTTGCGTTCTTGATGCTTTTACTATCCATAAATTGTTGAAGGTCATAATATACGAGCATTTCCCCCACCCTTCTCCCTTCCCCACTGTTCGCTTTTCGTTGATATTTGCGACAGCTGGAAGTTGATTTGATCATCCGAAAGCGGATAAACGGGTGGTGGCAATCATTTTACGGCACAAAGCTGCAGATCGTGGGAGTATTCTCTCGCCTACTTAGTGAAAGACTTACGCAGGATTGTGCTCATGTACGTGTCATATTATCAAAAGCATTTCAGAGCATCTGCTAGGAAATAGACAGTTGCATACATCCTGTTTGGAACATACTTCTTTGCAAGGGCGCAGTTCTATTAACAGTTTTTGTAATGGAAATTTTTTCTAAAATTATCACTAAAAACGGCGTAGGACTGGATAGCGCGTCGAGAATTGACAGGATTCTGTAAGGATTTTAGGCAAAAATGGCTTCACCTCGTCCGATGCTTTTGAAAGGTAAAGCTCGCGCCACTGAATTGCTCGCCAAGATGAAAGCTGCAGCACTTGCCCGGCAGCAGCAGATGCCTGGCGATGGCAGTAATCAGGTATCTTTATTGTTTTGCTCGGTATTATCAATTTCAAGTGGAGGTAGCAGAACTTACGAATTCCCTCTGTTATCCCATTTTCTCGTTTTTTTTTCCACCAAGACAGGCTACGCCAATATTTTACGCCCAATCTGAAGAATGCAAAAGGGAAGGCTCCGGAGCATGCAGAAAAAGTATGGTGTTTTTGCAGCGTGGAGTGCCGTACTTATGCGCATCTCATGATGGATGCACTGATGGCATGTACAGAACTCGTTCCCCATACATTGGGCGCTTATATATAACGGCTTTCATACTGGGCCATGTGAAGAGGAGAGTATATGCTCACGATCGCAGAATTCGCGTGCGCTGAACGATAAATGCGGCCGTTTACAAATTCTGTGATCTGAGCATTGCTGAACCATCTTATGGGCGTATGGCTCCACAGCTCCACTATTTGCGGAATTTCGTCGCATTTTAATAGTTGCTGTTTTTCTTAAAACGCAACTGTGGTTAAATTAAGAGTTCAAGCGCTTCCGATGAGGAGGAGCCCCATGTTGGAGATAGCATTCGAGGCGCATTACCCGAGAAGAAAGGTTCTAGGCGAGCAAGCGAACTACTCGCGCGTATGAAGAAGGCGGCAGAAGCGAGGGCTGCTGAGGTAAAGTGCCTTGTATCGATTCTGCGACTCAAATTTATGCTTCGAGTGAATGCTGCAAGAGAACAGGTGTAACTCGAAATACGTCTCCCCCCTACCTCCTTCGGCCAACCCCCCCTCCCCCCATTGTGGCAATGCGGGTAAGGAACTTTGACAACGATGCCGGGGAAGAGTTGAGACGACACGGGTAGATGTTGGGACGACGTGGATAGGTTATGAGATGACGCGGGTAGATGTTGAGACGACGTGGGTAGGTGACGAGATGACGCGGGTAGGTGATGAGACGACGATGTAGTTCCGAGGAAGAACGTTTATTGAAACCAAGTAGCTTTCATATAGTGCCAGTAACGCGCATTATAAAAATAACATTCGTGCTGTGATTGGCATTAAATATTTAATACAGTCACAACAATGGGTTTGAATGGGCACAACGTTAGCACTTTGAATAACACTGCATATGCGAAGCAGCAATATTTGTGGTTACGAATTGTTTGGTCGTTAGGCGTTAGCGATTGTTGATGTTTGTGGTGAGAATAGCGTAAAAGGAGCATCGTCGATGCGGTTTTAATTTTATCACACATACAGCAAATAGAAGATGATTCAAATTTTGAATCGCGTTCGCGACACCCACGAACGATAAATAGTTTTGTAGTTATAGGTTTCTAGATTTTAGAGATAGGGCGTTTTAACAAAGTTCCGACAGAGCGGAGTTTTTTTTACTTTGTTTGTTAAGTAATATGTAATTATTTGTGGAATTCTGAGTACATTATGAGAAGTTTAGTTGGACTTATCCGAACTCGGCTTTATATTGTATATTCAGCTTTGTTGAGTACATAAGAGGAAGGTCCTTTTCTCGGTTTGGCTCGAGACTTGTTTTGGGATGGTGATGAGAGGGAGGATAGCATTGTCCGATGGACTAAGAATCGTGCTTTCACGCTTTATATTTTTAGTGGCTTCTGTAAAATGTTAAAGCTTATTAAGAATGAATTTAGAGTCCAAGCTCATCGGGCGAAGAGAGTGAAAACGAAGTGAATATGGGAAGGATTCGAAGTAAATTACCGGAGGTGAAAGGAGCTAGTCGGGCAACCGAACTTCTTGCGCGCATGAAAGCGGCCGCGCAAGCAAGGGCTGCGCAGGTAACCTTTCATTTGTCTTACTATTCCATCTCAGATTCGCGTCGTTCGCGCCAGAGTTGACAAATGACTTTGGATATTGGTAGCCAACTGTAATTATGAGTGCTCTCTTTTAAGGGAGGGTCACATCTCCGCACAAACAGCGGCTTCTTCAACAGTTCACACTGTGCCGTCCGTGCGCCAGTTCAGCAAAGTTCTAACGTTATGACTTTGCTGAAACAGCACAGCTTTCTCGACTGTTGTCAGTCGTGATATCAAATAGATGGCCTATTCTTAAACTTGCATGCAACGTAATGGCATTATGCTTCTCTAGAAATAAGTAGAAATCGTTTTATTTGGAATGTGAATAGATGAAGAAACACTGCCGTTATTAAAGGATGCCCATCTCTGACATTGAGCACTTTTTTTCGTAGCTTGCCTCGATCCATTAACCATGTTGTCCGTATGCAGATATGCCTCTTAATATTTGCACTTTGCGAGGAATTATATAAATCGTGAAAAGTTTTGCTTGGAGAATGTTCTTCAAGGAGAGAGGTGGAGAGAAGTTGAGAAAACGATCAGCCTATCTGACGCCTCTATCGTTTATTGTGGAATTGCTCAGAATCTTCGATATACCATTTTTGTTTTCGTTTTTCTAATGCGGTATGGGTGCTTTCCTGGAATATCCAGCACAATTTCCCATTTCTATCTTGGTTTCATTTACACTTTGGAGCGAACGTCATGCACAATAACTTTTTAACAAATTATCGGCAAAGTATTCAAGGAACTGTGTGATTCGTCGGATTATGATGCCAACGTGCAAGTGAGAGCGAAGGCACGTACTGGGAAGCGGGTTGCCTCGTCGAAGGCGAAGAGCGCTCGCAAGATGAATACCAATGAGAGAAAAGGGCGATGCTCCGCAATGAAGAGAACTCATCCACCGTCTGGTGATGATGCATATGGAAAATCTGGCATTCTGCCGGTCTCTGGTTAGCCATAAACGTATTCGTATATGTCAGGTTAAACACTGCTAACATTCATGTTATATACATCGAGCTTAGTGCATAGGAACCCTTATTCAGAAGGCAAAGGATCTAGGTTCGCTGCGCTACGTCCATGTTCTGATGATTTATAACTAAGGCCATCAAAAGTCATTACTGATCATAAGCGCTCACGTGTATTGTTTTCTTGACGATTAGACTGGAACTCATGAATAGCTCGGCAAAATTTCCTTGGCAGGGGTTCAAATTGCGTTGCAAAATTGCAAAGCTGTCGAGAAAGGGCGCATTCAAGAACGTTTTAAATGTTCTAAAGTTCGGGCCATTCTTGCGTGAAAGCAACCGAAAGCATCGCATGCGTTTGTTGTCAAGAACGGTGAAAGAGATATTGCATCATTCGATGTGGCTTGATTCGTTCATCGATTGTTCCTCGTATAGTAGTTTTTTCTTTTTTTTTGACAGCAGTTTAAGTGGGGTTCTGACTCAGTAAGAACATAAGGTGTGATGGACAGTGCGATATTTATTTCCAGCCGTCCTATCGTTCGCGTCCTTGAACTTCTTATGTGCCAGCCATGGGCACCAGTGAATTGTAAAGGCGAAAAGGTATCGGTGGGAGGTGGGGGGGGGGGGGGGGGGGACGGGC
>JPKZ01001137.1:528611-558641 GCA_000803305.1 Toxocara canis | reverse complement strand
AGGGGGAAGGGTGTTGGGGGGGGGGGGGGGGGGGGGGAGGGGGAGACGGCCTAGACGTCCCAGAACATAGTTTCAGAATACCTTCTGGGCAAAAATAATGCCATTGGTAAAACCAGTTGGGAGGATTTAAGTATTTTATGGTGCGAGCAACTGCAAAAATAAAAATTGGACCGTATGTAAAAGTACTGATGCTTTCATCAATTTCAACATTTCATCGTTTCGAAGCCTGTGCTTTTGAAGTTTTTGTGGCGGTGGTAATACTGCCAATTTAAGTAATGGGAAGTGACACTAACTAGCCGTTTCGTTCTCTTTTAGCATCTAGGGAGTCAGCTATCCCACAATTAAGCTGCCATCAATACTCTGTTAAAACTTGGCACACTGTAACACTCACCACGTAGTTGCTGGCTGGCAAACGATTAATGCAGTTTCATAGTAAATCCTGCAACCCAGATTATTTAGTTGTATCGTGAGAATTTTTCGCTTTTAGATCAACAACAAACTTTATTTCAGCTCCACCGGCGAAAAGGAACCGCGGCCGCCCACGTAAGACATCAACACTTTCTTGAGACGTTGTCGCTTGATTGGAGTGTTGTTGGAATTACGTTTATGGTTATGCAACATATAAAAGTGACCATTTTTGCATAACTTTTGAAATCGCATTTCGCACAAATTTGACCTACGCGTCCTTGAGGGGGAGGTTATTCTGCATCTTGGAAAAGCGATTATGTGAACTTGATATCACCATTTCAAGGTTCGCCTACTTTTACATCAAAGATTGAACGTGCTGTAATGTTTAGAGCAGAACGAAACGAATTGAATATTCGAGAAAATTTCATGTACATGCGGTATGAATTAAGTGGGCGTTAATTATTAAGTATTAAATGAGCAAGTACGGTATTGATTAATGAGTGAGTTAGTCGTCTTTGAGGATCGTATTCATTGAACATAAATGTTAGAATGATAAGGAGGTTTTTTGGCGTATAGTCTAAACTTATCAGACAAAACAAATGGAAGCGTACAAATAATCAACAATTGGTTAAACAGATGGGCTGTCCTTGTAATGCTGGTGGGCAAACGTTTTAGTAAAATACAGATGGGCGGCGGTATGAGGCCATGCGGTGATGAGCGACTGAGTAAAAAAATAAGTTGGAACGTATTTTTTTGTCCAGATTTGTGTTCCAAGATACATCTTCAAAGCGGGTTTTAGTTGCACTCTTTCTTCCTTGCTCCTTCGTTGGATACATTCATACGCAGTATTGGAATTGTTGAGGAGCGAATTGTTATGTGTTTCTGTCTGCCCATCTATTGCCTTCAGTTCATAACACTTGCCGTCCGTAAGTATAGTAAGCATAAACAGTGCTTGAGCAGTAAACAGCGCTTTTTGTTGTAAAGCGATCAGTATGTAAATATTTTAGCGAATTTAAGAAAGAAACAAATTCGTACAGTATGGAATGTACTAAGAAGTGTATCCAATGTTTCTGTTCTCGCTGTTTTAAGCATTAAAGCTGCTCATGGGTGGGCATCATCAAAACGACCTTGTGGCCTCAAAAAATGAAAGAAATTTAATAAACCGATCTAATTGCCAACAGTTTTCTTTTTCATTCATTTAACGCGCAGGGTCCTTGCTTTCATAAACAATTTTTAAATTTTTTAAAGTGTTCAAGTTATCGATTTCACTTCGTTTTTTTTCTTGACTGATAAATATTCTTGGTTTTTTTTTCCATAAATTACACTTCTTTGCTAGCGTGTGGACACTGATGTGGTTAGACATTCTTATTTTTTCGCTATAAGATGCTTCCTTTGCTGATCTTCCATTTTTCTTTCTTCGGTAATTGTCATCTTCTTGACTGCTGTTGGCCCGAAAAGTCTCGTTCGCGTTTGTTATATCTAATCAGATTATATTACGCAAAATTCCGTTTAAATTTTTTTGTTCAAGATCCTTACTTACACTTTATACACACTTTTGATTGGTTGATTATTCGATCTACGTTTCTGAATGAAAAAAAGGTGTAAAATGTGCGTGGAAGATACTCAGAATGAATGTTTTGGTGGTTTTCGCTGCTATAATTTAACATATCTCCGTTTTTGAGTTTTTGCCGGAGAATCTGTTATACGTGTTGTGTTATATGTCCCGTGATACTGAATGAATAAGTCCCATCCTTGCCATTTGTCTACCGACGAAAACTGGAATTTGTGAGATGAAAACCGTCGGTCTACGTAATTTGCAAGGGAAATCAGTCGATCTCATAGGGAGGCTAAGCATGAAGCATTTCGTGTAACTTTTTAACATACGAATTTGTTGAAAGTTGATTGTTTGATAAGTGTTGAATAGGAAATAGAGCGGTACTTACTGTGAAAAAATAACATATGCTGAATAGGATGCGGATTTGTCGTTTGCTTCCTTTCATACTGCTCTTTCTTCCCGTTCATCAATTTGCTCGTTAGTTCATTGTGGTTTTTCTCGTACTTTTCATGTTATCTTAAAACGATTCTTTTTCATCCGTTTTTTTGTTTACCTATTCGAAAGATGTGCATGACGCTTTTTAAAAGTTTTTGAAATGCCGAGAGGCATTTGCCAGTTGCAACCAAGCAGCACATCGAGATCATTAATAGTCTAGAAGTCCTGAACGGAACCGTTGAGCAACGAACATGAAGAAACTAATGGGACGTAACCTTATGAATAGTCGGATTTACGTCCTTTGTGCGGTGGTTTAGTGTTAAGACTAGATCCTTGTTTTTTTGATAGCGTACAACTAATGGTACGTGAATCACGAAGGTTGCACACTCGATTTCTGCAGCAAACCGAATAACACGAGCACCGATAACTGTACGCCGAATGTGGAGAGGGCATGCACGGTAGGTGTGTTGTCTTTCATCATGTATGGTTTTATGCGTCTCCTTGATGGTAGTGATTGGTTGGGCTTAGCGCAGTGTGTTTGATTGTTGTATTCGCCTTCATAATTGCATTGGAATTGGATGACGCCATCGTTGTTTGTATCTAATTAGTGCTGTAATCATTCTTTTACAGAATATGGACTTTCACTGTGGAGAACCATTTGCGAATACTTGTATTTTTCAAATATTGTGGAATATTCTTTATCATCATTGCGTTTGGCATTCTTGTTGATGAGGACAGACTTTCTGAAAGGTTTTCAAGCGGAACTGTTCCGTTGTTGATAGCAGCTGCCTTGGACCGTAGCGTTAAATACATTTCAATAATCAGTGACCAGCAAAAGGTACATCGACAAAGCGTAGAGGCATTGCATGTTATGTACCGATTTGATCTGTGCGTTTTTATGGAAGATACTGTTGGATGGAGAATTTTACTCAGTGAAAAAGTCCATTAACAAAACATTTCCGGCGTTATGGTCGAAAGCAACTGTCTTAAATGCGAAACGTTTTCGATTTCAAAATACAAGTGTTACTCTTGCTTATAAAACTCATTCTTTCGTATTACTTTAAATATTCATATTTCCATCTACTGCATCGCTTCGTCTTGAAATTTTTTTTCAAAACTTTGGCTGTTTTTATATTACAGTTGTTATCGTAGGCCTCAACTTTTGGATTTTTTCCACAGTCATTTTTGCAATAATGTTGTCATCTCATTATGAAAATGGTAAAATTACAGTCATTTTTTAATGGTTTTCCATACGATGTATGTTCGAGCACTGGATGTTCTCTGTTTTGATATCTGTATCCGAGCATTTTTTTTGGAGGAGGAAGCAAGAGGGGGGTTGGAGGAGAAATCTAAGCGGGGATAACGGGGAATTCATAGAAAAACAATGAACGGATTCTAGAGAGGTCCCATGCAGGATTAGTTCAGTCCAGAAACATCCAAAAATTTCCGCAAAACAATTTATTTGTGTATTTTTGGGCCTTTGTCGAGGGAATTTTCCGCCCCATCCCCCTCTTCCGTTCAATCCTGATGAGGGACTGTTTGCTTTTTTGGCTGATATGAGGAATGCGATGCGTTACGGGCAAAGTATAAGTGAAAGGTGTATTTGTGTTAGTGCGTCATACACAAAATTATATTGTTTTTGTCCGCTCCAGGTACGGCATTGTTGCGCTATTTAAGCCCGCAGTATTGGTATTAATATTCATCAGCCTCCTTTAGCGAATTTAAATGGGTCATGTAAAATAAAATTTTCCGCTCCATTACACCTCGGAGTTCTTTTGGAAAACCAGAGTGCAGCGAGTACACCAGTCTGGATTTGCTTAGCGAATGAGAACCCTACCGTTCAGCTACTTACTACCAGCACCCTACTGACTTTGATAATCGTTAAAATTTACAGTCTCGACATTCCATGAACGCGGAACATCCAAAAACGATTGTATTTCAACTAAAAGTTGCAATAATCGAGACGAGCATGCTCACAGTCGTTGCCAGCAACAAACGCAAGCAAATCGTTCGCACTTTTTCGTTCTTTTTTCCCTTCACTTTTTTCACATACAGTCCTGTCTGATGGCCATCAACGTACTTGACATATGCGTTATCGGTGATGGCAGATTGGAGCAGCGTACAACATGCGTCTGTGAACTGATACATCGGGCAAAAGCAATTCGCTCCCGTGTTTTCTTCCCCCACCGTTACGTTCAACTTCTATTCGATGTTAGCACGGTCTATATGCATGTTAGGGTGTTTGCATACGCTTGGACACCCGCTACTTGACGTTTTATATTTCGGAGTCGTCGATTCTAAAGATACCGTTTTGATCGGTACTCGATAAGCGACTGACTGCCTATCTTTCAAGAGTGGCAAATCATCGACAGTTTGCGTAGTGCTGTGCCTGATTCCAAAAATACAGTTTTTAAGTTGTCGGAACTTTTGACTTCAGAGTTTTTCTATGCATAACGATCTTCTCATAGCTCTTTGGCGGTTACGGACAGAAACACCACAGGAAGTCTCAAACCCACTATGAAGTATGGTGACGATCCCGACAATTTTGAATGGTGTAACTTACGCAAACAGCCTCCTGTTGTCAGAACTGAGAACTTCAACACTGACTTCGGCGGAACAAGGTCTGCTTGAGTTCTCCAAAAAAAAAAAATCCTCAAGCGTACTACAACTGCGACTTAGAAGAACCAGTTCTCAAGTGACCACTCTCGACTTGCTGTTGGTTACCCCGTCATAGTGCAACGCCATTTTTCACAACGTGGGCAGTCGGCTGGCGGGTGGACAGTCGACTCATGGCCAACGCGGAAGTTATTTGAAAGGATTCTTGAAATTTTCCAGATTGTACATTGATTCTTAACAATATTTGTCGACCGATCGAATGTTCATTTTGTCGATTGAAGAACTTCAAAATGCATGTGGAAGCGTGACTTAAAGAGTTCACGCGGCTACGGGATCCGGACGCCACTGCAAACAGCGGTGAAATGTAGATTTTGTGGTCACTAAGCGAACAACAGCGTGCTGAGATAAGGAATATACATATAACACTATCGGTGCGAGCGATGATAGATTGGTAATTAAACCAAATGCCGTCCGAACCTCAACCGTTCAGTCGTTCCGACCTTGCAAAGTGCCATCCATGTACGTGCGTGTTATCTGACTGTGACATGGCGGCCCATAGCAACAGGAATTGTTGATAGAGGCGCGTACAACTGAATAGGCAAACATCTTCCATTCGGATGGTGCGTGGTGGTTAAAAAAATAATTTGAAAAAAAAACTAAATTCATGTGTTTCACAATGTAATGCTTACAGTGCATGGTTTTTCGGGACGTACCAAACCATTACTGAAAGAATCAACCTTCCACATAATAAACAAAAAAAACGATCAAAGACAGCGTAATCATTAAAACTAGCATTGCGTTTGGTAAATGTTTCGATATTCGCTCTTTCGCGGTTGTCGTTTCTACAATATGTTCATATACAGGAAGCAAATGCACATTACATTAGCTTTGCTGAGGTTTTTCCCATCAGCTTTCTTCGTTTTCGCACGATGCATCCAGGTGCCTCGTACGAAAACTTGTTTTATTTATTTTTTTCTTTTTTTAAACCATTAAAACACTTTGAATGAAGCGGCCACAATGAACGGCCACAAGTTGCGAAACAGACACTCGTCGATTGCGTAGATTGAAACACGCAAAAAGGGAAAAGCCATAGGCGCTAGCCATGTTTTTAACGCGAAAATCACACGTTTCGTTTGAATCAAAGCGTAACATCTAAGCATTGCATATAGTGAATTACATCTGAGGTCGCTTACGATGTTTCTGAATATTGACAGGGTTAGTTCCACAAAATAAAAAATTGGAAAGCGTGCTATGGGGCCGGCACAAATTGCGCCTCCCGCAGTCTTAGCTCTTGTAAATGTTTAAAAGTCAAGTGAAGAACGTTTAGGTAGGCATGAAAATGTATGCTGAACTCGCGAACTGTGCTGACGGAAGAGTAAACTCAATCAATAGTAATTACTCAGTTATGTGAACGTCTCAGTGTTGCGGTTAGCGTTTGTTTGCGCAACCCGACATATGACCTTTCGAATTCCGTTTTACTTCCTTGAATTCAGAAGTTCCCGACTCGTGGCATCATGTATTGATCGGGGAGTGGCACCATGGTCGGGAAGTAAAGTCAACAGTAACTAATGAAGTATCCAAGGGTCTTAGTCCCTCCTGTGGGAACTGCTTGTTCGGCAAACGATATACACAATATGCTGTTACCTCGATCACTTCCGATCCGTCCGCCGCCTAACACCTTATCCAGCTGCTGAACGGCTGAACGCCGCAATTTCTCTGTGCCACCACTATGATGACCATGCATTGGCCACAACAAACAAAATATTCGCTACCCTACCGTTGGACCGATCGTAGTCTAAATTGTCCAGTGTCGACTGGCAAAACCAGTGGCAACGCATACGCAGAGGTTGCCACGCCAACGGCCCGACCCAGTCACATTTGTTGCGATTCACAAGTTCACGCCACAGACCAGTCACACTTCATAAACAGACGTCCTATGCCTTACACTTAGGCATTAAACTGATTACGCCACATGCAAGGCTGTTCCAAACGATTTACTCAAAACATTAAATAATAAACTTGATCTCAGCACTAATAATCAGTGATCAGGTTCACAACAATATTAGCATCTTCACGCATCCCTCTGAGGAGATGCCCTAACTAGACTCTCAAACAGCTAATTTAGTTTTTTGACTGCTGTCCTCCAAATTCTTGGTGTTTCTAATTTCCTAACAATTTCTATGCCACTATTTTCAAGCTATTCTACGTCTAGGCTGTTTTTCCTACCCTAATTCTAAGTTTCCTACTCTGTTTCTATTCATATTCTACTTCTAAATTTCATAGTCCTATGAACCGTTCATAATAAAGAAGAAAGATGAGGACAGTCGCGTAGACTTCCCCCATCTCGCTCAGATCGCAGGTATTGCTCTTAATGAATTATCGCGGCTTATCTTCGGCTTATCAAGGATCCCTGTCAGCCTTTCTATTCTTAATATTCTTTTCACTTGTGGTCGTTCTCTCACGAATGCTAGCGCCATTCCCTGCCTCAACATTCTTTTCTTTATCTACATCGCCGGATACGTCTTTTGCACGTCTAGCCATTCAAATCTCAACTTTGCTCCGAATGTCATCTGTCGAAGACCGCTGTGCCTTGAGTGTCATCTGCTGAAGATCGCTGTGCTCAGAATGTCATCTCACCTGATACGTTTCCTTACCGCTGTTTTCGCTGCCCGATTCACCCCGACTGTCAGCTTGCGAATAGTCGTCGCACGCAATTGACGCCTACTTACCCCGTTCTCGCGCTCGTTTTTTTCCAGTACTTCCTATTCGTTTTTATCCAGAAATCCACAGTTCCAGCTATGACCCATGTGCGTCATAACCTGTTTCATCCATCCTTCCAGCGATCTTTTCTTCTTTACAAGACGTTCCACGTGGTTTGTTCAGCAGGTTTCTTTATCTGTTCATATAAACTGACCAGGAAAAAGCCTCATATTACATAGTTCGAATTACATAGTTAGTCCTTTTTTAATTAGTCCTTTTTTGTCCTTTTTTTAAATTACATAGTCCTTTTTTTCAATTTTGTTTCCTTAGCACTGATAGACGTTCATTTCGCGTCCAATAAAGTATCTGTTGAATTGGATTGTTCAAAAAATACAGATGCGAAAGGCAACCGTTTATCTGAGAAAAGTGAAACTGACGTGCGCAACTGAACGACACATCTATGTAGATGACAAATGTACACAGTAAGAGCTATACAATAGCAATGGCAATGTACACCAAGGCGCATTACAATACAAAAGCTGCCTATATAAAATAAAATAAAATACCAAGGAAAACAATAGCAAATAACACTCCAACGATGAGAGTGAGAGGTAATTACGGCTCAGCGAGTACGCTGACAGCGTTAAACTTCTTAAAACCATTCAAAAGATATTTAAACGTATCGAAATCCTTTGCGTGTTTTGGTACGACACGAAAAAAAGCGTCCAATTAATTGATAGCAAACATTTCGGAAGTAACTATTAATAAACAAAAATAAGCGTCGCAGTAAACTGCATTTTTCCAGTTTAAAAAAAAAAGAAATCAGCGGAGTTCCACTTCAGGAATTTTTTCTTCAAAACCTCTTTTTTTCTCGCTGAAAAGCTATATGACATACTTCAGCGTAAACCAACACTTTGGAAAGGATAAAAATACATGCACAAAACCAACAAAAACGAACAGCAAGTAAAACTGGTTCGATCAAAAAAAAACCATCAATATGGATTCCCAACAAGTAATAATATTTAGAGTTTTCGAAACAACTGCACATTCCCTTCAAACTACGCCAAATTTTAAATTTTATTTGCCCTCTCGTTATGCTAGCTGCTAACGTGAATAAAATGCGTATCAGTCAAATCGATAAACGCAATCTGGTCTTACGATAAATTTAGTTAACAGAAAAATACGTCTTTAAATTTCCGTTATTGAGTGCAAAACAGACGCTTGCAGTGTGATTCCGACATAAATTTGAACATTAACTTCATAGCAACAACGATGGGCACAACAGGACAGCAAGCTCTAATGTGCGAACTCGCCGATAAAGATTCAACATAGATAAAGTCGAATTCACGGACAATTTATTATATACTGTCAGGAAGTATTCGTCAGCGAAGTAACCATACCTACTTGCGCATAAGAAGTCAGAGTAGCCTTTACAATGTACCGCCAGACGACGATGACAGCACTTTCTACGTTAGATGGGTAAATTAGAGGCTGCACATTTACGAGTACGCCTGATTGGCATGTAACTGCAGACACTGTCAAAACCGATAAAAGCTAGCTGTAAGAAGCGATTTCTGACACTTGTTGGGCTTCCTCCCGCCCCACTAGCGTATGACCCACTAGCGTATGAGTGCGGGCAATGGATGTGTCCCGCTCCGGGCTCTTGAGAGAATGAATGCAACTTGTCTTCATTTGTCATCGTACACAAAGCTGGGCAGAAGTCCAGAGAGTTTCATAAGCTTCGCTCGATCAAAAAAGGTATTACATCTTTTATGGGCAATAGAGGAAGGTGCCGCGAAAACTGATTGGTTCTCGAGGAAAGAAACCACTACTGAGGTAACAGAACTGTATTATGGACTTAGAACAGCTTATTAAGCTCATAATAAACGGTCGGAACTTGTAAATCGAACGAATAAACAGCAGCAACTAAAGTTGGGCTAATACTTATGATGGGAACCTCTAAATTAAATCGCATCTGAACGAACAATGAACGAACGAAACTATGCGCACAACATGAATCGTCGAATGAGTTCACGAACGAGCAACTTCTACCTGCTCTAACAGTGAGGACTGTCGTTGTCATTAACGCCCGATGGCATTTTCTGAACGCTCCTACTTCTGAATGGTTCGTTGCACATTATGGGATATGTCGTTCGACTGTATTCGATAAGCACTTTCCACATACGCATTATCCGTTATTGGATTTTATGTAATTCGGACTTTAGAATGTCGAGATGATGCCGGCGAATAGAAAATTTTTTTCCTCCATAGCTTATTACAGTTCGCGTTAAAACTGCATAGTCGTTCGACAATGTCAACCAACGTACCAAGGTTTATCCGACATTCCTCCAAACTATTTACCTTTACATTTAAATCGATACGGGCTGTAACAGATATTTTAGATACCTCCTGCAAATATCCTGAGAAGTGTTCAATATAATAACTGCAAAAAGAGTTCTTGTCTCGTAATCTCATAAGCCTTAATGGCGGCTGCAATTAAATAAAGGGTGCGCCGCACCACAGAAAAAAGAGGAACAATAATGCCAAATATACAAAAGAAAAAAAAAACAGGAATTCATTTTTGAAATAATTTGCTTCTTCTGTTGACCGTTCTCAATAGACCATTAATATGCAGAGCAAACAGGCAGAACATTGTACAAAATGACAATTACATACATTTCCAAGATAGACTAGCTACACTATTTATGTTTTATACAAAACGCGAGGAGAAAAGAAAACAATTACAGGATCCAAATAGAAAAAAAAAACAACAAGAGTTCGATCTAATTTTTAGATTGCATATGTCAGGTTTCACTTCACCTTCATCTTGCTTAGCTGGTAAAACTGATTTTTAATATTCCAAAATTAAGCAATCGTTAATTTTGATTGATGTGTGGTGCCATTCATATATCTCGACAGTACACAGTTGAATTCAACTGAAGGCAAGCAGTACTTGAGCATGACGTAAATGCAACGCGTCACTGCTTTACGGTGGGCAGGCACTTTATAGACGACGGGATTTTTAAAAAACATTTTGAAAACTTCAAATGGCGAACTAATTAAAAATCTGAAGTTCGCAGATTACATCTCGAAGTCCAAGAATGTCGTGATTTAGGCATTGTGCTCATACATCGAAATGACTCCAATTTATCTGCGATCATTTCCAGTAAAAAAATATCAATGGTGCAGTGTATATCAAAAAAGAGATGCTATCTTTAAAAAAAAAAAACGGCGAAATAAATGAGTGAAAAACGAATAAGCAGTGTTGAAGGTGTGAGGTTTATATGTGAATTTAATAATAAAAGCAGCTGCGCACAGCGCATATACATACACTGTACGCTGTACAGGAATTGCAGCGAATGACGATTATTGCCAGTTCATCCTTCATTAGGGCTATATGAACCGTAAACATGAAGGTACCCATAAAACAGGAACAAAAAAAACGTATCCCGACAACAGCGCCGATGAGCAATATATCCAATGTGTTCTTTACGTAAACAGTGTGTTATCGAAGAAGACTAACTTACTTTCCTCAAAAACATGGTGCTGTAAAATTTAGGAAGCGTAAAAGTAGCGCTGCTTTAAAAACTGCATGACGATAATAAATATTTATACCATTTTTCGTTGCACGATATTCTTTAGCATTATGATGTACAAAGATGAACATGCCATTAGCGCTGCTGCCGACCGACCAGACAAAAAAAAACAAAGGCGACCGCTGATTGAAGAGGTGAGGAGAAGCGCCTCAAAAGAAGGCCAGGCACTGATTGCAAATTTTGTTGATGAGCATGCGTGCTGACTGAAGTCACTTTTGCTTGCTAAGGCCAGTTCGCTCTTCAATTTCAACGAAACGCGGTCAAAAAACGCATGAAACAGTGCGCCAATATCGCACATGAGCACACACCAAGTGACCTAAAACATGATTGCACTCGTTCGCATTTCCATCCGACAGACATCTATGAAAGTCAAAACTGGTAGTTAGCTTCAGCGTTGAAACGTTATGTTGACAACCTCAACCGCACTGGGAACAATTATTCAGCGACAGCATGAAAATGACATGCATCCTGTATCGGCCTGATTTCTTAGATTACTGGTGTTAGGAGGGTTAAACGTCACTGCCCAAGTTTTATATTTAACGAACACAAAAATTCGCATCAATGATGAAAACATAAAACTCGAGTATAGCGAATGGAGGACGTTTTCAGAACTATAACCTATCATTACGTAGGAAAATACATAGCAGCTAACTTTCAGACTGAGATTAATAAAAAAAAAATGAGGCAGATTTCAGTACGACCTGCAACCAAAAAATTGCCAGAGCAGAAAGCAATTCCAAAAATCTAAGGCGCTAGTGATATAATGAAAAAGACGAAAGGATAAAAAATCTGAGGATATTTATTAGTGACATACGTCTCACCTAACTTCAGAATACATACGAGAAACGAATTCAGTAAGATGCTGATAGTTACTAGCTTTTCATTCTCTTCCACGTTACATTGGGGTGTGCCAAGAGTATTCGAGTATAGGCTGAGGAAGGCTGCTGTGGTTAACCACTTTGAGCAAATTTGTGTCTTGAAAAAGCATAAAAGCAAGACAATGACAAAACTTCGGAAGAACTAACTATATGCTCTTTGAATGTGAGTTTACCTTGTCGACGCACTGGAGAACGCAGATAACGTATACGCGATGAAGCAGTGCTTCTATTATTAGAACAATTAGCAAAATTATGCGTGAAAATGAATTAAAAAGTCTAGCAAAATGAAATTCTCACCACTTGAGGTACCTGAGATTGTCGTAGAAGCACTGCACTTTGTGGATTAAAAGCGCTTTCGGAAACAGACGGCATATACTTGTAATACGACCCGGTGTGGCTCGACTAAGGAGGTCAACCTTGGACACTATCTTATAGGATGCGTGACATGAGTAGTAATTATAGACACGATTGTACCTGTAAATGCGCGTAATAAACCATTCGGCTCGTTTTTCAACGAAATCTACAACTGCTCAGTGCCTTGAAAGAACAGCGCGCAACATACTTGGAAACAATTTTCTGCCGGACGCCTTTGTTTGAAGGTGTTCTAGATGGAACCCTGATGAATAGCAGTTCACCAGCTTTTTAGTTACATCGCCCTCTCCTCCACCCTCCCTCCTAGCAACGTGGTCCCAAATGAGTCCCTGTGATTGACCGGTCCTCGACGTTTGCCGAGTATCCCGACGAAATCATTCCCCACCATTGCACCTCACAAGCCCGTAATTTTTTCGGATGACTTCCACATTTTTCATCCCCTCCCCCCAAATTTGCGCATCCGATCAAATCTCACCTGGATGGAGTGTCTTTTGGCAAATTTCTCTCCTACCTTCCGATTTAGGCTTCCCTTTCCCTTCTCCTTCCTGACCAAAGCATTTTCCAAAAGGCTGCTCCTTCATCCAGTCGAAAACTGTTCCGCGCAGAACGCTAAACAGAACTAAACGATGACTGTTAACAGCGTTGCTCGGATTCTGGAGCAGCACAGGCTTAGCTCAACTTAGTGACGTCACCAATAAGGTTTAGTGCTCCTCATAACTTCCATTCTTTTCACTTTGGAATTAATCATTCCTGGCTTGCACGTTGTAATAAAAAAGAAACAACTCATCATTTAGTGAGTAAAAAGCAAACGAAAGGGAGCGACAGCATTGAAAATTTAGACGTGTAAGAAAGGTATTTGCCTATACCCCTCTCTGACTCCCTCTTCTTCCTCATAAAGAAAGAAATAAAGCACAAAAAAACTTACGTGTGGTCGGTATTTGTAGCTAACAGAACACGACGACCGCCATCAATAGCCTGCAGATCACATCGCCAATGTCCGAACAAAAGATTCACTTCTCTGCGAAGGGCAGCCAGATTGATCATAGAAAGACGTGGGTACGCAAACGGAAACAGCCGTCGACCGCTTGCTCCTACCCCTTCGAGCATTATTGCTTCAGGCCTTGTTGAAGGGGGATCATCGCCGACCTGGACTTTTCAAAATCTTGTTTAAATCATTCAAGGGCAGTTATTTCCTGTAAAAGTTCGCTTGCGAACACAAATGTTAAATTTTCGGCCATTTTCTGGCACGTAATGCAAAAGCAAGAAGAAGCACGCGCCATAAGCACCACCATACGACTGCTACTGCTAAGTGCAGCCATGAATAGCAATGATATAAAATTTGTAACTTTAAAAGACCTGTTCGATAATCTTAGTACCTTTGCGGACTTCGCATCAACTGATTTCCACATTATAAGATATAACCAATCTGTCAGTATAAGAACGTTAAAAAAGAGTTAATTTTACTTAGTGAGTTAAAATGGGTTAGTCTCACTTAATGAGTCAATCTTAGTTAATGAATCAAAATGAGTCAGTCATATTACCGGTGCAAACAATATGCGTTCGTACTATGTGGCGCTGTTTGTTGAGCAAAAAAAAGATGCCAGAGACTATTCAAACGAACTTTTTCTTCCTGAATGGACGTTAATAAAATTCTATGTAGAAAGTATGATACATCTGAAATGTGATTTCGTTCATTTTTTTAACGTTCGCGATTCCGTTAGGAAGCTTCCTAACTGAATTGATCTGGAAGCTTGTTAATGAAGAGCCTCTTAATTGATATGCATGCTTTTTTATTTTATTCTATTTTTTCGCTTTCCTATTTTAACATCTTTCTCCTTAACATTTCAACATTCCTAACTTCCAAGTGATCTGGAAGCGCCCTAAATGATTATGTTGATGGCAAAAAACTTCTATAATGAGGAGCTAACCAAATTAATAAACGGAACACCCATTAAAGGCACAGGGATCCGATTGGCGAACGGCCGCACTGCATACAGCAAAACACGAAACGGTCGACATCCTTTCATTTCTCTTGGCTTATCACCAATAGACACTCTAAAAAATAGTGCATAGTCAGAAACATGGATTATACGCTCTCCACATAACCCTCCCTCCTAAGCACAACGAAACAATAGCCTTCCCTTTCCCCTCATTCTCCCGAACACTGTTCTTAAAAAACACTATTGGAGTACACTGAATTCCGCATCGAAAACACCGCGTAGTGGAAGGTCGTTTAATGCTGGCCGCTGCCTAATTGCTTTAAAAACACTCATGCCCACCATTATATAGGTTCCCCGTAAAGCATTTAAAAGTTAATTTAGCGATGAAAATCGCTTTAATCGCAATCGAAATCAACAGTATTAAAAATTTTCAAGTCTGCATTAGCTTACAGAAGACATAAAGAGCTGGTAGCGTACTATTTGGAGAAAAGTGAATGAAACAAAACGAACGTGCTGCATACGGTCAAATGTGCCAATCGAACAAATGTTTCGCCAGTCGTTTTAGCATCATAGGCAGCATTATGAAAGTATTCCTTATCTGAAACAAAATGTCATAAGCCTTTTTAACCATTTCTTCGTAGTGACTTTTTCACCAACAATACCTACAAATGAACACTTCTGAGTGAACAGGGGGAAGGATAAAGGATAACATTACTTTGATCCGACATCATCCACTGAAACAACCAGATGAAAAAGCGTCCTCTTACCATTAAACATGTCAGTGTAAAAAACGGACTTCATCGTTTTGAATGAAACAAGACTACGACTCCTTTGGTAGGTTCCATCAAGACGGCTTCAGTAGGGCATCAACTGTTACAATAAAAACCAAAGAAATCAAGCCAGGATAGCATATACAAACAGTGAATGCAAAAAAAAAAGGAATTTAATGACCTTAATGATAAGGCAACACATGAATACGAGATGCATAACCGTGCTGATAAACGCCTACGTAATCCCCAAAATTAGATTATTCCTGCCTGTCACCGCGATAGCAACCAGAAAAGATCTCAAAGTAGTGCAACGAGCCGCAAAACATTCGATCAGTGTCACTCACAACTTTAAAAAATTCGAACAAATTGGTGAAAATAAAGCCCACTACAGCTGGGGAGATATTTCAATACTGAGCAGCATGGAATTTAAAGTATTGGTCAAGAAGATGCAAATGGTCAACTCAGTGAAAATTTGAATAACTTGCTGACAAAAATAACTCATAACCGATCGAGTCGTGAAATGTACACCTGTGAAACATTCCGAACAAATTACGAACTAAAACCGTAAGACACCGAGCGACTGCCTTCCTCAATACACTGTTGTCTTTGAGCTGAACAGTGAAAATGTAGTGATGTGTTCTAACGTAATATTTTTATTATGATTGTATCTGATTATACTCTTTTGTGTGAAGGTAGTCCTTGCCCATCGACTAAATAAAAGATTCGATTCGATTTGATTCGACCTTCTTCCTATAGGAACTATGCGAACGGAACCAGACATTATTAATAGAAAAGCGCCCCAAACAATACCACATACCTGCGTATTTAAGTAGGGCAGCGTTCGCCAACGAAAAATCTGGAAATCGATACGGCAAATTTTCACCGCTTACCGGACTGAAAAAGATCCGAAATATACCAAGAACGGCGACGATTAATGCATCCTGAGGCATCAGGTTTGATAATTTCTCTTGGAAAACAACTGGGTGAACAGAATCTTTTTTTTACAAGGAAACGTATCAAAACCTTACGCACACTGTTAATTATGAGCACCCATCGCTGTCATTCTATCGCAACGTTCTGCTTTATTTTTTTCGCTAAAGAATGACAGAGAAAGCAGTGTTGCTTAAGATAGCAAGCCTTTTTCAGCAATTTGTTTGGTATTGATTTTTCACCTGCAACACGCACAGATGAACATTTTTGAGGAAATAAGGCGAAGGATGGCGGATAATATTAACTGGATTAGATGTTATCTACTGAACCATCTAAACGAAAAAATTTCCGAATTAAAAGATAACAGAACGAACGTACTGTTTGAAATATGCACCCAGTGTTGCGAGCGAATAATTCATGATGCCGTGCCAAGAAAGCCGCTGAAAATATGTTTGACAACTGAACGCAGGCGTCAAATTCAAATGGGTCAGTCACATTTGGGAGCTACTGGGCTTATGATGGAGGAGAAATTGCTACGCGCTCACTCTGAAAGCGTAATGCCAGAGCTCCAAATCTTCGTCACCTCTTTCACCTTCCGTAGTTTATCTATTATCCCCATACTTAAGATACGCCAGCACTACTGCAGGCGACAACTACGGCTGAAAGGCATGGCATTAGTTTTGTTCTGGAAAAAACTAAACTACTTCATTATAATATGCTCCAAATTTTTTCCCGCATTCCCACAAACCCAATTAAAAATTTATCTCGTTCTGAAGAACTTCTTGAATTATGCGGAATCAAAGTATGCCAGAAAATATCAGAATTTCTAAGACTGGAAGGAAGCCAAGGTGAAGGGAGTTTTGCACTTTTGAACGAATCCCTCACAGTTCTCTTCCAATTTCCCGTTTCGCATATCACCAAAAAATTATGGGGATCACTCTAAAATAGCCAATTCAATGGAAATTCCTTCCTCAACTGGGAGGAGGCATGAGGGTTGCTCCCTATGACCGACCAGAACATTAAAGCAACCAGCAGCTTACACGTCTGTTTTCTTCAGCAAGAATTCGAGTATCGACAATCACTGGGAAAATCGTATTCAACGCCTTTTTCCATCTTCCGTATTCCTCTGAAAAAGCAACACTACTCTGAGTTACTTGAGGCCTCCTTGAACGAAATGCGACAATGCTCTCGAATAATGGGAAAGAGACATGAAAGTTCTCCTCAAAAACATCTTCTCTTACCATTACTTACCAAACAAAAAACTCCTGAAAGCATCCACGACAGAAATGAGGAGGGTGGGGGGTGGGCAGCGGGCAGCTGGGTCAAGGAACATTAATGAGCACAATTTTGTTTAGCGGCGCCACTTCCTGTGCTACTGCAAAAATTCGTCTAACGATAGCCGTCTTAGTTTCAGTGCAACACCAAAAAAATTCCTCCGTTTCAAAATTTATATTTCACTTCGGTATAGTGGCAACTCTCATTTTTCTTTTCTGCGTAACGTTAGCAATACTTAATCAGCAGCGAGCATTGAAAGGGAATGTTACCATAAAGGTAGAGTACACGAACTACAAACTGCGTGACCGAATTGCTTTGATGGGAATATTGTAAAATCATTAGTTGTTGTGTGTATGATATGCTTATTATGCCGATATCGATGTTAAAACATTGAAAAAAAGAGCATGAAAATTGGAAAAGTTAACAAAAAGCTGAACCTGGCAAATCGGCGAAAAAATACTGATACAAGTAAAGAAGGTCGAAAAGACAATTGTGACCAACGACCGGCTGGAAACAATTTTACGCTGCTCACTTTCGCAATATCATAAACGAATCATGAACCTCTACGGTAGTTAAAGCATGTCTCTCAAAAATCATAACTGTATCTTGTAAGCTTTAGCCGGGTGAAAAACTTATTTATTGAGGTTCACAACAAACATTTATTATCGATATTCCTCGCCTCCCTCTTGCTACTCACTTGAGCCGGCTAAAGTTGACAAGCAATCTGCCACAACGCCTAGTATCAGCTTCGACAACCGATGAAGTAAAGTTTTCACGGCAAGTTCGCCAAAAGTTCACAGCAACTGTAGTCCCGATGTTAAAAGCAGATCCATATGTTTTCAGCGACCCAAATTTCACGTGTTCTTCGCTCCGCTCCCACTTCTGCAAGCGCTCGAATCGTCTTACAGAAATATCCCGTCCCAGCCCGCTGCCCCCTCCCCCCCCACTCCTCAAGGAAGTACTGATGCGCTACAACTGAAGAACTATTCACTGACTGCTGGAATTTTTCTGTTCTAATAACTGATGAAAATACGGTTTTTCAATCCATGAAAAAGGTTAAAGCGAGAATTATTAAATGATGAGAAGTACTTACCAATCTTGCATCGATTATCGCATAAAGTATTTGCGAGGCACCCGCAATTTCATTGATAGCTCTAAAATTTAATTTTCAAAAAATATTTCGGAACCATACTGTATACCTCGTAAGTTGATTGTTATGAAGTTGGAAACGAAGTTTTGAAATTAAAACGCAAATGAATTTAAAAAAACCATAAACATAAAACGTGGTAAACTATCTAAAATACTACTTATTCCCATCGAAAAAATACATACTACCTGTGCTATCGATTTCCATAAAACAATACGTATCATCCATCCATCAAACAAAGCTAATACCTGAAATGCAGCTATCAAATTGGCTACGTGGGAAGACAATGTGATTTTGTAGGGGAAAAAATGAAGGGTTTCTATACAAACGTTTTATAACGAAAAAAAAAACAAAGTATTAATATAACAATTAACTAGCTCTTAATAAATTCTCCAGTCGCCTTTTTTGCAATCTTAATTTCTCAGTTTAGAAGACATCTAATAAAATCAGCGTGTAACATTAACAAAAAATTTAAAAAAACAAAATAAACGATCCATTCAAGAAAAACTTAATTGTTAAGTAGCTTTGCCCTTTCATTCTTCACTCTTCTTTCGCTCGATTTTGCTTGTTGAACATGAAGCTGAAAAAACTAAGAGATTAAAACAATTGATCGAAAATTTTGAAAAAAAAAAAACTATTCTAGAAAGACGGCAACATAAAAGAAAATAGAGATGTGCCAACATTTTTCATTTAATTTTTAAAGTCTTCATGTATACCCATATGAACGAATTACTTGCAGGAAAACTGAAATACAAACTGAGCTACCCGTGAGCCATCGATTTTGAGTTTGACATGGTGTGTGTTGGAATGCAGTGAGAAAAGTCGTGCAGCTGCCTGTAAACGAGTGACACGAAATTTGCGATAGTTGTGCGGTTGTGCTTCACTTCTGCACGCGTATGGATCGAATATTGTGTCATCCAAATTTACCACAAATGGAGCGAACGTCATCTCCTTAAAAAGTATCATTTTCATTCGATTGTCGTTACGATGCCATGAAAGCTTCCTCAGTGCAGCAGCTTGAAAAAAAAAGATAAAATCCATTCGACATTTTTAAACCGGAACTGACATGGGAGGCGAAAAAAAACTTTCACCATTATTTTCAAGGATCGATCATTTTTTGTTCCTTACCTTTTCCGTTAATATGTATAACACATACTACCTTTGATAAGCACTTATCTAATACATAAACCAAATTCGTTAATTCAAATAACGAAGGTCCAAATGGGAGCAACTATGTTTGGCGTAAACAAAACCTACGCCTTATTAACTGTGTACCTTACTACACCGTGCATAAGTCCATCTCCACAAGCGTCTCTTTCTTTCGAATATATGTTTGTTTGGAAATGCAAAACGGGGATCTAACGGAAAAGGGGAATACGGTGGTCTGTTAGAACATTTCACTGTAAAATGTTGCGCTAAAAATTGAATAATAAATATCATAACGAAAAAGTAAGCAAACCAAAGAATACTTCTAAATAACAGAGTTCAGAAACTCAAAGAAAAAAAATTTCTAGTCCATCTGCAATTAAATTCATGCTGCTTTTGTCGTCCAATGTGAACTGCTTGCTGGTGGTGGTTGAACAAGCAATTTGTTCATGAAGAGAATAAATTGCTCAACTGCTACCAGTCAGTACAACACTATCGTTTTTTTTACACATCGGCATGCTGAAAACTTCTTCCCTGCAATTTCCCATATCTTGCCCAAAAAATTCATACACTTCCAGTTTTGCTTTATGCACACTGTAGTCTGCAACGGCTTCGTATCGTAGAAAGCTCAAATTTCGATTCCATGAACTGCACCCGCCTAAGAACAATTATCTCCATGATCTACCCCATGAATCGTTCTCAACTTTTTAAAGGACATCTCGCAAATCCAGACAGATTCCAAACTCTATGATAGTAACTTTTCTGATTCATAACTGGAAACTAGCAGATACAATAAAACATCTGCATGTGCATACACAAACATGACGGTGCCATAACGTTTTCTCATTTCGGCGTAAAGCACATTAAAATGTGAAATGCTCTCAAACTTTTTAATAAAATCCCATGAACGTTTTCCAATAAAAGCGAAGTAAATGAATGCAACACTATGTAAGCTACGGACGGATCGCTAAGCCGGGCTCTCATTACTGTTTACACTCTTTGCCCCACAAAAAACAAAGGAAAGAGTGCACGTAAGTACTGAAACAAAATTAAACAGCTATGAAATTTCGTCCCCGGACTAGCGAACTTACGAAGTTGTTGCAACAGTTTTCACAACAATTATCAATTGATAATCGGCTCTAATATAAAGCTGAAGTCAAATCACAAAGCGACTCTTATTCAAATGGCTCATCCCGCATCGGTTTTAATTCCAAGCCAGCTAATCGGAAAGAAAAATACGATTTTAGGCACCTGACAGGTTGGTATAGTTGGAGGAGAAGTTGCCTTTCGCAGTCTCTCCAGCATATCAGAGAGGTAACACTGCACGGAGATAAGATGACTGTTGAAGCGCTCGCCGAATATTCTACAAAAGTTTATTTTAGACTGCACTGAAATAAAGCGAAAAAACGCAAGTAAAATAAAACAAAGAAAAAGAACCGCGTGGAATAAAAGAAAATAAAATGGATAGAACAAATAAATCGAATGAAGAAAATTTAAAAAAAGTAAAAAAATAAGACATAAGGTTGATACGTGGATAAACAGGGGAGAGAAATGCAGGCAAATCTAAGCGCTACCGTGCGGTAACTGCGTTGAATAATACCGCATACATGGTATAGCGAACCATGGGGGTTTTTCAGGTGACCCCCACAGTCCGTCGGTTCTCTATGCTGAGTGCGCACATGTGCTTCACTGCACGCCAACCTTTCCAATCATTATGTTCCCATGTTTATCCTACGCATGCATGCTATGCCTCTAGCACGAAAACGCTTACATTATGCCGGAAGTGTAAGTGAAATGGTGGTCTCCTCGCTGACGTTGAGTTATGTGAACTGCCTCAATTTTAACCGTTCTGATGTCGCCCTTTTCCAACTGCCTAACACGTCAAAGCACTACGACCAGCCAAAAACTATATCGTTTGATTTGAAAACTGATTTCTAATCCATTCTTCACATCCTCAAAATTTTGAAACTTCAGCATAGTTCAATTTCATAACTTTATACCTTTTGCCTGCAAAAACTAATTTTACCTGGCTCAGCGATCCCCTTTCGTGGTTTCTAAGAACCGTTGTTCTAGTCGATCAGTGATGCCCACCACTAAGGACGAACGAAAAACTAAGGAAATGCATACGCGCTGTAATATAAAAAAGCACTAAAAAGTTTGGAACAGAAGAGAAATGGTAAAAAGTGAAACGGGTCATATAGTAGGCTAGTTTAAACAAAATTACAACTGCTACAGAACCCTGAGACGAGAAAAAAACAATAAAGTATGTAAAAAGAAAACCTCTTTAAACGAAAAAGGTATATGTATACAACCGTTTTGTTGCGCCAATGTTTTGCGCTCTTTTCAGTACGCTCATAGCTCGCGTTGAATATGTACATAAAAGACTACAAGTGTCGATCATTGTTGAGATGGTAATTTCATACTGTGTAGAACGTTAACTCAAAACGCATAATGTGCATTTACTAAAATCGAACTGCTATCACGTTGCCAAATCATAGACGCATGCAAATTTCAATATGCTTACTCATAATCAAGAAGACCTTCCTCAAGATCGGAACGTATTGATGCGACTTCGTCCAAATTTGCATATGTCACCCCCTTACTGATCGCCTTAAAAAAACTTTTATTTCTGGCAGTAAATCGTCCCGACGAAAACCGACCATTTGTTACTGATGCTTCACTAGAAACTATTAACCAATAACAGCATATCGCTGACAATTATTTGTTATAGAAATAATTCCTGACTCATTAATAAAATATAGTGCATATAATTTATATGTCATTCAACAGTTCTTACTGGTTGGTACTTCGTATGACAGGAAAAAATCCGCTCCAATATCGAAAAAGCTAAACTTCAGCAGAAAAATGATGTTTATTATTAAAGTTCTGCCTCAATTCTTTGTAATTGAACTTTGATAATGAAAGCATTTTTATCGAACCCTGCAACAGAATCAATAGGAATCAAACTTAAATCCGTTCTGTTTGATTCGCAGATATTATCACTGAGGTTATCAATAGGCTATAAAATACATACGGAATCAAAATGTGGAAATATGGTAAAAGCTTCATCGTAGAAACTGTAACTTGTCAAAAAAAGGAGCATATTTTTAAGGAAGAACATATAATTTTAAAAACAATGTAAATGAGAACGAATACTGGCTTTTTACCAAATAAACTTCTCGCTGCACTCTTTAAAAATGTTTACATATTTTCTAAACTCCAACAACAGCTTCCTTCAAACCATTCAGGTTTACATTCCACGTTTCAATTGGACATTTAGACGGAACAGTAACAATTCCAAACTCGAAGTGAGAAGACTTTAGAAACACATCACAATATGAAAGCATTCGTACCTTATTGAAGTCAAAGTCATGTTCTCCAAGAAAGGCGATCGATGGGATCGAAAATGAATATACTCGACGATTGATAGTTCGTTTGAAGAGATAAATATTGTAAACATCCACCTTATAGCTGCAATGAAAATCTATAAAAATTTGCGACCCTGTTCTATTAAATAAGTTACTTTTTTAGCAATGAGCTGAGAATTAAGACGTTAAGATGGTAGGCACAAAGAGACGAGACCGGTGTTGAGTACAGTCGCTGAGTAACGCGATCACAGATAATTTGCCACTGTATCGGATCTTTTCTAACACAAATCAAATGTGATATCTTAATAAAATATCTCGACTCATTTCGCCCATAATTAGTCTCATTCCCTCATTTTATTTTGGCCAGTCTGTTTTTGTCATGCCACAGAAGCTAAGATAAGAGGAGCAATTGAGGTGAAATGCTTAAAAATTTATAGCTATTCTTAATATGACAGCGAATCATATTTGAGTAAGGATTCTTGCTTAAGCTCTTCATTCCTACAACACCAGTTAGCATCGCAAAGTGTCACTAGTGCATATGTGAGCTGGATTATATGATCCGCGATTTATGGGGAGTAAACAAAGACGATCATTATAATTCATCAACATTTATCTATACCAAATACGTAATTACACATTAAATTCGATGGAAATGGCTCAAAGAGTCATCGCAATATTTGTTTTTCATCGTAACATTCTTTACATCCGTCAAATTTCGGAACTTAAAAAAAAAACACAAGTTAACCCTGACTTCATTCGAATTAATTTCGACCATTGTCTACCTATGTTGAACAATCTGTATGCAACCACTTCCGCTTTTTAAATCATCATTAACTCTTCTACAATTTGAATCGTGAAAATGGCTCGGTGTCAAAGCGGGTCTCTTGTATAGTACAACTGTTTCTTTGCTTTTCCGTGCGAAAAAAAAAATTTAATTTGTTACAGTCGTTTCTATTTTTGGTTTGCATTGCTGGAATAACTTCACGGATTTTCCGTCAAATAACCTAGACGGCCATGCAAGCAGAAAACACAGAAGTAATGTTCCGTTCGGGTACTGCTTGTTTGACTGACGGTTTCTACTCGAGAAACAGAAAAACTTCCGCAGTGAAGTTGGGCAACCATAACCTGTGGCCTTGCAAAATGATTCAAAGATGGATGAGTTACGACGCACATAAAACAATGTAGTGAAAAAGGTAGGTGAGAAGAACAAATGCCTTTAGATACAATTCGGGGGACAGCAATATGGGCTCATACGGCACATGCTGTACTTACGCTTTACAATTTGCTTCAAATAAATTAGATGTTTGTGTCAAGAGGAGATTTAATTAAACAACTTGACACTTCTGATGCAGTAATTAACGTAAAAATGTAAAGAAAAATATGGGAAGTGCACAAAAAAAAGACGCACGATATTTAAACAGAATATCGAGGAGGGAAACAGAAAAAAGAAAGCGACAGGAAGGGTAAAAAATGAACAGAAATGAACACCCAGCGTTTGTTAACTCAGTAAAAGAAAGCACATCGAACGAGAAACTCTTACTGTCGGCCATCGTCTACGGCTGTGAATAGCGCCAATCCCCATTGAACAGGTGGAAATTTCAGCACAGAAAGACGCTGCTTGCGATATCTTTCGACTGGACTGTCAAATAATGAGGGACGATTCGCTTCATCGTCACCGTGAAAGCCAAGAAACTCCAGATCAAACGCTGAAATTCTGATCGAAATAATTAATTGCAACGGAACACCTCACTGCTAATAACGAATTAATCTGTCATTTCGCCGAGCATTTTTTTTTTGTGCAAAATATCCTTTAATTAGATGGCTAACTCATATATCCTAAGAAAAATGACAAAAAGTGTTCAATGGACACTTTAAAGGAGGGACCCTAAGATACTTTAAAGGACCCTAAGAAATCCGAGCACTAAATTTCTAAATATTTGTGCACACACTAAGTGGATAAGAAGTGGGCTAAAGCACAAAAACGTAGCATTGCTTTTTCCCATACGGTTCTTGGCGCCGAGTTATGACTTTGTTAAGTTTTGGACTTCCACTTCCACCCCTCCCTCTACCATCTCATCAGCAAACTGTGGCTACACGTATGCGCGCATACTAATTGCTGATTCATGCTTTAACCAAATCGATCGGCACTTGCACTGCTGAAAGTTTGTTTTTATGCGGTTTTATAAATTTGTATTAGTAAGCGCATTATGTCTGTTCGTTTGTTTGTGTGTATCTAACTGTCTCTACCTGTCTGAAGGTTTCAACTTGCGAACCACTAAAGTTAGTATGCAAATTTGATGCACGTCCGTCTTACTAGTTACTAGCATTAAACGACACTCTAAACACTTCAATTTACAACTTGTGCGGTCGCAAAAAGCATGAGAAAAGTTTTTTCATCAGTATATTTAATAAAAACCGTTTCGCCTATCGCTTCATTTGTTATTGGCAATTTATGAAACTTGTTAAACCCGGAATATCAGTAGCATACGTGATTTAAAAAGCTCGTAACAAAAGCCTATCGCCTCAACCAGCTGCCACAAATATAATTACCTACGTCTCATGCGCCCCGCATGGCAGTGATGAAAGCTTTGTCCTTACGATTCGGCTTCCTGAACGCCAATTGTTGTAAACGGCCCCAAACTAGCTTAGTTCCTCATGTTCAAGGCTATTTGATACAGCTATAACTCAATGGACCGCAAATCTAGTTGAATTATTCTTTTCAGCACCGACATATTCGACACAATTTAATGATCACATTCGATATAATTTAATGAAAAGAAAAACCAATAAAGCTGAGAAATAGTTCTGCACGATAATTTGCCGAAACTGAATCGGGGAAAATGAACAAGTAAGGGATGCTCTGAAATGAGGAACACGCTATCATATAGCGCCGCAACCTTTACAGTTACACAAAAATCACCGAACATAATTAAAAAGCAAAAACGTTCTTTCTTTTTTGGTGCTGCGGAAGACTATGGATCATTTTAGCATCGTTCCAAGCGTTTCTACTATTCCATTTGCGAACACAACTTTTCCAGAAAAAGAAAACGAGGAAACCTGCTAGCGATTACAATGAATTTCCAAATTATCTTAGTGCTGCAATCGAATGCATATGACGCGAACAATTTGACTGACCTGGTGAATACACTTTCAATCTTTCAAAACTGTGACAGCTTAAAACTGAAGGAACAGATCCAAACCAGGAATCCCCGAATGAACTCACCAACAAACGATGCATTCTGCACCGTGTTCAGAATATGAGGCAACTGCTGCGCGAAGTTGTCATCAGTCACATCCATCAGATTACTCTTCTAAAACCAGTACAGCAGCTAAGACAAATATACACGCACACAACCCACCGACCTCGAAGACGTATAATTTTAATGCAGTGATAATTGTTATAGAAATAAACACCTAGCATTAACAGTAGTACTACAACAGTACTCATCTCGCTGTTATCCACAGCATCTATCAACCTTACGCGTCGAGCACGATGTAAGGTCTTAACACACCTTGCATTAAGCCTGATTAAAATGAAATATTTTGTTAGCTAGGAACTTGGACTTCTGCAATTGCAAAAGAGTCCAAACTTTGAAGTAAAAATGAAAAAACATCAAATTCATCATGGCTAAAATAAATTCCTTTGCTTTTTCCTCCAACTCCTTTTTTTTAATTTGCAATTCATTCAACCAACAAGCTACTTGGACTGCCTCTTCTTTCGGTACGCCTGGGTACATTGGTAATATCAAACGCCACTTGTGCATACTGTGCCACAACGGCAACAAGCTAACCCGTCGCCCCGTCACATTACCAGATATTAGCTACCAAAACTCAGGGCCCGACCAGAATTCCGGTCTCGAAATCTGAGCACTTGAGAACTTTGGAAGCCTTTTGAACCCTTCACATGCATCTCAAATCCCTGCAAGTGTTAGCACAACGCAGACAACACTAGTCACTAGACATGTTTCAACAAATTGCTTAAAACTATTTGGTGAAGAAGTTCGAAATAATTGCAAAAATTCTAAAACAAAACAAAAGTGAAGATGGTAACGGACGGCGTACCGTAGGCGGAAGGAGGGGGGGGGGTACAGGTGGAGGAAGATTTTTTTGGACAGCCAACACCCTCGTGTATTTAGAAGACGATTTGTAATGGTGCTCGCCAGTTATATAAAATGATTATGGAGGTTTAAAAAAAATCTATATTTCGCCATCACCTCAATAATAATTGCCAATATTGCGCATTAAAAGAAAATTTGATATTCCCAAACCCACGGTCGCTGTTGTGTGCACCTGCTTCGAATCCAGTGACATCAAGCGGTCCATCGCTAAACAATCCGCAACAATGAACACCTATCGCGTACTCATAGGCCGACAAGAATCATCATCCACAGATTTATGATGCCACACTTGTGCAACGTTAAAATGTTCCAGACAACGTTTTTGTTACCAAAATATGTCGAGAATCTCAACCGTGCGCGCACGTACAAACATCGGTTGTCAAAATCATGAAAACTTGGTTTTTGCTACAAATATGCAGCTTATGTGGGCGGCAGTGGAAGACCATGTTGTAAATTACAGTATTTTTTTCAAGCAAAATTCTGGGTAACACCCCAGTTCAGAGGGAATTCAGAAGTAGATATACGCGAAATACAAAAAAAATTCAATTTTTTGTCGCTTCACTGCGGCTCACTCCTTGAAGATTCCGAACACTGCACCGCATTTTCAGTAGGCACTAATGCAAGTATGGGATATTTCAAACGTTGCCCTTAGCAAATTCTCAACAACTGTTACTTATTTGTGATATTTCCTATAACGACTTTTATGTCTGCGTAATGCTACGATTTTCACCTCACAAATTTTTGGCCAATATACAAGTGGATGTCCCACAATTTTGCAAAACTTCGCTGCACAAATTCATTGATCACTGAAAGTTTGCCGATCACCAGCAAGCAAGCCGTATCACTCGTTCTATGTGCTAGAAATATTTTAAGCAGAATTGAAAAATCCAAGTTGGCACAATCTATGTTCAGATTATGAACTTTTTCAAAAAATAAACTACGTAAATGCGCTGCGCCAACATTTTGGATCTGTATACCACATGTATTAAATTCCACTTCAAAGGCATTAAGCGATTCCTTCAGAATGTAGCAAAAAAGTCGGAAAACTTTATAAGTTTCTGATGCAATCCCCTTTGCAAGGTGAACGGAGAGCCGAAATATTTTTGAGACATTGGCTGATTTATTGATACAAGAAAACCAAGCGACAGAACCTTTTAAAATGGAGTTTGGTATGATAAGAGGAATGGAGCAAACTGAATAATTTTCTGGATCGTTAATGCCGCCAAACGAAAATCCTGACTTCTAAGGGCTGTAAAATTCGAGTGAAGTAAATCAACATTTTAACCGAATTACTTGTACTGCTTCACAAAAATTTTGAAACCTGAAAAACATTACTGTAAAAAGAATCGAGAATTAGTAATTTTTTAAAGAGCCAATGCGATCTTACGTTAATATTTTCTCAGCTTGCTTGAGTTTATTTCAACGCTTCATGAGCTTATCTGAGCGTCTATGCGCCAATGATCAGCAAATGGGTCACGAAAGACTGACTGGTTGTTCACGTAATGTTTATTGCAATTTGGGTCAACAAAGACAGGAAAGGTGAAGTGACAATTTTTCCCAGCTAGTGATAATCAACTTTCCTCATGCGGCAGGAAAAATGACCGAGACTGGCCGCATGGGCCTAATAATGATATCGACAAAACCTTAACGGTCATATCAGTCTGCTACTATACGGCTTACTATGAACCGCACAAATTGCTTCCTGGCGATATTGCTCATCCTTAGGCAACCTTAACTCACTCGAAAATTGTCATATAAATATCAGTTACATGTCATTTAACTATTTAGATAATTCATATTTCGGGCTAATAAATTAAGTTAGAAAACCTGCGCTTTATTTGACGACACTGCTAATCCATTTTACTGATCAGTGGCATTTCATTCGGGTCGAAGAACCATGATAGTATGCCATCACCTCGGCATTTATGAGCGTAGGAAAATAAATGATTTTGTCACTAGCAGTGACAAAATGAATTTGACAACGCCAATATTGTAAAAGATGCCAATGAAAGAGCACGCAAAAAGGGGGCATTAACAAATACCATATGCGTCTGTGCTAAAAGCCGAACTAAATTTGTTATATATTGCACTATGAAGCCAACGCATTATACAAGACATCAGCGTAGACAAGAACTGCAAAGATAGGAGTGTCATCAGTTTGAGCGGACCAGCTGACGCGTTTTAACTGTTAGAAACAGAATTTCTGAAGAAAAACAAACGAAAAAAAGCTATTCAAGCAAAGATAAAATATTTCGACATTTCCTCGGCGAAAATACCGAAAAAAAAAAAGAATAAATTTTCAAAACTTTCCTCATACAAGCATAATGCGAATGCTTCGAGCACCATACATGTTCGCTTATTCAAACAAACCAAGAGCAAATTACTGGCAACTAACAAGAATTATAAAAAACTGAATATAACTGAGCAACGCTGAATGCTACTGACATAACGAGCAAAGAAATGAAGAGACAGAGTCTGAGCCTTGACTCATATTTGAAAAGAAACTGAAATCTGTGTGAAAAGTAATATTGACAGCGTGTGAATTAATTAAAAGCGACAAGTGTGCCCTTAATTAGTGATTAAGCCTTCGTAAGTATGCGGTAAGTATTCTAAGGACTGACGCCATTAACTGGCTGCGAAAAAGCAACGACGGAAAAATTATGCAGAACATTTTCAAAAAGGAAATGTTCGTTGCCAGGCATGTTTTCGCACTTCGTAAGGATTCCCTCATCCTCCCCCCCCCCCCCCCCCCCCCCCCCCTTTCCAAAAAAAATTT